>PVJL010007349.1:0-79409 GCA_004026885.1 Lyroderma lyra | reverse complement strand
ATGGGATGGATATTTTTCAAGGATGAGGGCTCTGCTGATAACTCTGAACTCCCAGAGTTGTACTCTTGATAGGGGACATGGAATGGGCATGTTCGAACTGTGAGTGAGAGCGATTGCCTAGGCAGCTTTGACTCATTTCTAGGAACCAAAAAGCAAAGCCTGCTTTTACAGTGGGAGTAGGGATGACTACCTGTGGAACCAAGGTGATACACATGGCTGTCTCTTGTACTCCCTGCTCAGTTGTAAATGGGAGTGAGCACTGCAGTGACTCTACCCTAAGAAAGGTATGATTACCTAGTAAGTAAGATACCTCAGATATGAGGGTTGGGATAAGCTACTGTTGGGTAGTTGGGGTCTCTTGTTGGTTGGGTAAGCTACTAAGAGCTTCAGAAGTGATCATTAAGGGTAACCGAAGCCCCAGATGGATAGTGGAGAAAGACAGTGAACCTCTTGTGGGCCAGGATCCAAATACAGTAATGGGGATGGTAGGTTGTCCACTATGCCTCTTTTAAATTTCTTCTCAGAGGGAGAGAGTCATGGCAATTGTGAAAAACCTGCTGTCTGAAAAAAAAATCTTTATGGCAGAAAGGGTAAACTGTGACACTGGGGAGAATTTGCCAGTCAGATCCTTCCTCAAGAGAGAACTTGCTAGGAGGAGTGCAGGTAGCTGACACCTTTCTTTGGTTACACCTTCAGGATGTGCTGCAGAATCCTTGCCGAAGCCTTGCACTTCTGCCCTGCTCCTAAGAAATGACTGAGTAAGGTAAGGATATAGGACCAGACCATCCTGCTCAATGGAAGACTCCTCTAATGGTCAGTATTTGCCCTGAGGCTCCCCGTTGGTCTTGCCAAGATTTTCTGAGAGCTATACTGCAGCCTCAGGTTTTTCCTACCCCAATACACCGTCCTTCCTCCTCTCCTTTCACAGGGCTCACAGTACCATTCCAGTCTAAAGGTTCTCCAGGCCTTCTATTTCCTCTCAATCTTCTCCTTCCTCTAATAAATCTCTTGCACATGTAATTTCATTTTAAAATCAGCTTTTGGAGAACCTGAGATGACACAATAACTTAACAATATTTGTGGTATGCTGGTGAAGCTGTGTTTAGAGGAAAATTCTCTGCATCATATACTTGTTGTAAAATCATGATCTAATCTATCTTAAGAAAAAAGGAAAAAGGCAAATTAAACCAAAGGTATACAGAAAAAATAATAAAAAACAAAATTAATGAAGTAGAAAACATAAAAACAATAAAAGACAATCAATAAAATCAAAAGCTTTGAATAGATTAATAAATGGATAAACTTTTAATCAAACTAGTCAAAAAGAAAGAGATAGAGAGAAGGAGAAAGAGAAGGAGAAAAAGTACAAAATGACCAGTATCAAGAATGAAAGAGGAAACATCACTGCAGACCCTATAAGCATTCAAAAGATAATAAGAAAATATTCTGGACAATAAAATCAACAAGTTAGAGGTAATGGAATAATTTTTGAAATATACACACTACCAAAGCTCACTTGTGAAGAAGTATTTAACCTGAATAAGTGTGTATCTATTAAGGAATCTTAAGTAGTTATGAAAAACCTTCCTATAAATTCCAGGCTGAGACGTTTTTGTGAATTTTACCAGACTTTTAGGGGAAAAAATAGTACAAACTGACACAAACTCCCCCAGGAATTAGAACAAATAGGAATTCTTTTCAAGTAATACCTGAGGCCAGCATTACCCTGATACCAAAACCAGAGAAAGACATTATATTAGGAAAAGAAAACTCTAGACTAGACCAATACCTTTCATGAGGTTAGATTGCCAAAATCCCTAACAGGAGTTTAACTCATCGAATGCCACAATATAATAAGGATAATAGGTACAGTCATGAACAGGTCATCACAGGAATTAAGATTGGTTTAACATTGAGGGGAGAGCAACAAAATGGCAGCATGAGAGGGAATCCTAAAAAACTCCCCTGGCGATAACAACAAATAAATTTAATTTATAATTCAACTATGGATTCGCTACAAAATGCACAAACACAGCTAAGAGACCTGTCCGTTGCACCAAAATACCTGCAGGTGAGCAAAGAGGGGCAAATGAAGGAGGGGAAAGGGGAACTGCAGAGACTCAGGTCAAGCACGGGTCCCTGCTAGAAACTCAATGACTGGGAGAGGGAGGAGAAAGCAGGTGGCAGGTGACCATTCCAGACCCCACTTGGTCTGTGGGACAGAAAAAAAGAGGCACAGAGATGGGGGCCATGAAACAACCCAATCAGACCTCACTTTGGCCCCCAGGAGGTGCAGACCAGGTGCCACAAGACACTGAAGCCTGAATGTAGCCCTGTTCTAAGAGCAGGGGGAACAACAGGGGTGGTTAGATGCCCTAGCTTGAGCTCACTCAGGCGGGGAAAGAGAAAGAGAGAAAAGGCTGTGTATGGGTATGCATCTCTGGCCATGAGCCATCCTGTCTGTGGGACCAGCACTCAAGACAGCTGATCCCAAAACACAGGGCAGCGACCTTGGGGCAAACCAAATACAGAAAAGCAAAAGCTGGCACTGCCCTTGTGCTGCCCCCAGTGTCAGGCAGGAAACAAAGGCGCTAGTTGCTCTACCCCACCACACTGCCAGACCTCTGCCTCCCACCTCCTCCTGCCATCAGTACTGAGCCCCAGAAGAAACTGCAGCAGTGAGTGTCAGATTAAGGAGCAGAGTATCTACAAACAGAGAGGCTGCCAGAACAAGGAAACAAAGAAACACATCTGAAAAGAAAGAACAGCAGAATATCCTAGAATACGTTGGAGGCAAACAACCTACCAGGGACAGAGCTCGGTACCATGGTTGTAATGATGCTTAAGCAACTTAATGAAAATTTCAACAAGGAGATAGCAAGCATAAAAAAAGGACACAGAGACAATAAAAAAGGACCAGACAGAGACAATGATTACAATAAAAGAAGAATGGAATAGAAGAGATCTCCAGACTAGATGAAGCAGAATTGCAAATCGGTGATTTGGAAGATAAGGTAGTAGAAAACAAGAATAAAGAATCCAAGAAAAGTGAAGATAATCTAAGATTCCTCTGGGACAAGACCAAGTGTAATGACATTATCATAGGGGTACCAGAAGGACTGGAGAGATAACAAGGGATTGAAAACTTACTTGCAGAAATAATGACTGAAAATTTTCCTAACCTGATGAAGAAAATAGACATACAAACCCAGGAAACACAGTCCCAAATAAGATGAAACCAAACAGGCCTATACTGAGACACATCATAGTCAAAATGGCAAAGGTTAAAGACAAAAAGAAAATTCTAAAAGAAAGAGAAATGCAGGTGGTAACTTAAAAAGGGACACCCATACAACTCTCAGTTGATTTCTCAACAGAAACTTTGCAGGCCAGAAAGGACTGGCAGATAATACTCAACATGATGAAAACCAAGGATCTACAACCAAGGTTAATGTATCCAGCAAGGTGAGCATTCAAAACTGAAGGACAGATAAAGAGCTTCCCAGACAAGAAAAGCTAAAGGAATTTATCACCACCAGTCTATCAACAGTTGCTTTCAAGTTATACAGATTAAAGGTTTTAATTAAAAACATGGAGATATTGCACTGAGTGAAGTGACAAACAGAGGAAGACAGATGCAAATTCACTTCATTTACAGGTGAAATCCAAAGACAAAAATGAACAAGTGGAACGGGAAGAGATCCAAAGATACAGAGAACATTCGGTTTGTGGCCAGATGGGAGGAGGGTTAGGGGAGTAGGTAAAATAAGGGGAGGGGACTGGGAAGTTCAGTTTGGTGGTTATAAAGTAATAGTTTTGGGGATGTAAAGTGTAGGGTGGAAATGTGGTCAATAATGTTGCAGTGACTGTGTGTGGTGGTAGGTGGGTACTGGATTTGTAGGGGTGATGGGAGGAGGGCTGAAGGAGAGGGTGAAAAAGGGGGAAGCAATGAAGAAGTACAAATTCATAGTCTCTAAATAGTCACAGGGATGTAAAGTGCAGCATGGGGCACACAGTCAATAACACTGTATGGTATCAGAGGGGAACCGATGTATGGGAATGAGGACTTTGTAAGTTATATAAATGTCTCATCACTGCGCTGTACACCTGTACACCTGCAACCAATGTACTATTGTATGTCAAATGTAATTGAAAAGGAAAAAGAGGGGGCATTATTTGGGTGACCATAGCATGTATGGTTATAATTTTATAATAAAATCATAACTGAAATCTGGGCATTACTTCTGTCAGACCCTGTATATTGTGATGGATGAAAACTTGACTTTTGGTGGTGATCATAGAATAGTGTATATAGATACAGGATTATAGTGTTGTATACCTGAAATTTATGTAATGTTATTAACCAATGTTACTTCAATTAAAATAAAAACCTGTTTCATAAAAAAATTGTAAGTAGTTGATATTTCTATAAAGTCTCTTTTAATTTATAGATTTCTAAAGATAATTTAAATGATTTTTTAAAAATTTAACAATCTTGAGAGAAAGCTGTAGGTAATTTTGTTAGCTTGGGCTGTAAAAGGTATAATTTTATTTGTTCACATATTGTTATCAAACATAGTTATGTCAGATAAAATAAACTTAACTTTAATTAAAAAAAGGATTGGTTTAACATTCAAAAATTGATCAATGCAATCCACCATGTCAACAGACCATATGATTATCTCAACAGAAAGAGAAAAATATATTTATAAAATTCGATGTCCATTCCTGATAGAAGATAATGTTTTCTTTCTAAGAGTAGGAACACAGTGTGGCTATTTGTTCTTAACACTTCTATTTAACCTCATACTAGAGGTCCTAGCCAGTGCAATGAAGCAAGAAACATACATAAACGGAAAGTAAATTGCAAAGAAAAGGTGAAGCTATCTTCGTTTTCAGTAATATTGTTATTTTTATAATCTAAAAAAGCCAATAAAATTTGGTGGTGAGAAAAATTAACCGTGTTAAAATTTTACCATTTTATCTAGTTTGCAGTCGATAAGTGGGTTGAAACTATTTTATTTAATTATTTTTTTGAAAGACAAACTTCAGTACAGAGAGAACTAAGTTCATTGGAGAGAATAATACACTTGCTTAAACCACATTTTTTTCAGACTAAATAGCATCAAACATGTTATCTTGCAGAGTTAAGTGGTCATAAAAGTACTACTACTAATCTTTGAAAGTAGCCTGATCAATGAAGTGTGGGGAAAATTACATATGGAATAAACAAGTGTGGTGCTTATTTTCTCCCCTCAGACTTACATATAATTCAAGCATTAGTTTTAGTAGATAAGTGATTTAAAAATCTGGACGATAGAATGTAACTGCCATATTCTTTCAATTTTATGCAAGAGAAAAGATATAAACACCATCATGGCTATTTGGCTCAGCTTTTAGACAGAGATTTTGTAAATTACAGTGAAACAAAGGGTAAATACAGGTAATGAGCAGTCAGAGAAGTGATTTCTGGCTTTTTGACTTCTATTTTCAGATTGGCTTTGTAATAATTGTGACTTATAAATTCTGTTCTAAAACGTTCTGATGGAAATAATGCAACTGTTATGATCTTGAATATGAAATTGCATATTTTGACACCAAGCATTTTCTGTCTTGGAATTTTATTATGAACAGTGAAGACAAATGTTGTCTTATCAAAGTGGCAAATTGCTAGGTGAGCACACAATGCAGCACATAAATGATGTGCTATACAATTGTACACTTGAAACCTAGTAATCTTACTAACCAATGTCACCCTAACAAATTTAATAATAAAATGTTAAAAATAAATTGCTAAGAAAATGCTTTATACCCTAAACATTGTAAATAAATTTTGTCCTAATTCTTACCTTACAATGAGTAAATAGCTTGCAGTTTTTACCATCATTTTTCATCCTCAGAAATTGACTTCCCATGTTTTAAAAGTATGATAACTGCAGCTATGCAGTGCTTTCTTATTATTTTGGAGAAGTAAATGTAAAAAAAGCACTCTTCGTTTCAGCATTTTAGTCCTGACAACAACTTGTCTGGGTGTCTATCCATATACATCCAATAAACTCCATCCTTTTGGGTAATAATAATGTTATGAAGTAGAAGGCATGCATATCAATACGGATATATAGGCTGAAGTTTTGTTTGTGTCATTAACTTATTTTGTGTCCATGGACAATTGAATTTTGGGGGCCTCAGTAATCCTATCATTAAAATAACAATTCTTTCATATATTTCAGATACTGAATATGTGAAAATTACTTGAATAATCTATGTAAATATATCAGTAAGTGGGTCATTTAAACGTGATTGACAAAATCTTCAGCTTCTAAGACATCTGTAGTCATTAATTTGTTTCTTAGTAAGTGGAAGGTGGGAGCAGCAGAAGGAGCACAATTCTTGGAACGAGACAGACCTACATTGGAATCCTGGCACTATCACTTACTAAGTGTGAAATCTCAGGCAAGATACTCAACCTTTTTTAGTAAATCTGAAAAATAAAATCAATAACTTTGGAGTTTAGGGTATTAGAGTTAATATATAATGTTTGTGGCACATAGTATATAGTGTTAATATAAGGTGAGCTTATATTAGATGCCTGATCTTTCCTCTGTGCTTTAAGAGAACATTTCAGGGCTGGAAACAGAATGAATATCTTTTCATCACTTCATGTGCTCTGTGCTTAAAGCAGACTGTGAAGGCAGCATCTTGTAGGAATGTCTGCAGAGTAGCATGGCCATAATATCAGGATGACTTTGAGTAATATCTTCAACCCCTCTATTTCGTCACCTGTAAAAAGGAATACTAATACCATCTAATATAGAGGTTGCAAGGATTATACATATATATACATATACATACATACACATATGTAGTCACTTAGCACTGTGTCTGTAAATGACTGATACCACATAATTGTTTTACTAAATTTGGTAAGGATAGAGAGCATAATTTTTTTTTTCATTTTTATCACTGCTTATAATACTTGCTCAGTGAATTCATTCTTTCTCTTTCCTCCACGAGATCTCTGACATGCCCTGTAAATTTTCTCATCCTATTTAGTCACAAGAACAAATTTTATCTGAACAAAGTGTCTCTCCAGTATAATAAGCAAAAATTTATAGTCACTCAAGTTAAAAGTTTGTCCTCATTCCTAGCTAAGACCAGGACACCTATAGCAGAGGAGGGGAGCCAGACTGACTTTTTATCCGCTTGTTTTATTTTTCTTCCCTCCTTTCTGGTTTTATTAGCTGTCCCTTATCTGATAGCCAGTGTTTCTGAGCCCAGGGGAAGAAATTACTGGGGGAAAAGCCCTATAGTACGTGGCTGTTTCTTTGGGGGATGCACAGTTGCTGACTGTTTCTCTTATGAATGCACTTTTTGTGTTTTTTAATCTCTAAAAAATCCTCCATAGCATGTCTTGTCTACAGAAATGCCTCTCTCTCTTAGGGCTGTCCATTTTCCACTGTTTCTTTACCTGCTGGTGTTCTACCCCTCACATATTATCTCTGTGTTCTCCAAAAAAGGACTCATCTTGAGGAGAATCCATTTTAAAATGAACTCAGGTTTGTATTTTCCCAAAGATTAGCAAAGACTAGCTTGGTCCAAGGGAAAATCCATGCTTTATTGCCCCACTGTTTGTTGAGAGTTCAATCCCAGTTCTCCATCGTACCACGTTTTCTTGCTTCCTGCTTCAGGCTGAAATTCCGTGGGACACTTATCAGACTCTGAGAATGGTCCTTTTGAAGCCCCTTCACAGTTAGTGCTCATTCTTTCTTGCAGGGGATGGGGGCAGGGTGGAAGATACTCGGAGCCCACAAACAACCAGCCCAAACTCACTTTCTCTTGATCTCCTTACTTTGCAGGCTATTCTTTCCTTAGCTTGTCTCTAGAGGAAAGCCTTTATCACTTCAAAGACTCTCCTCTTATAGAAGAGTGGAGGTGGCAATCTGAAGGTCGTATAGTCAGTTTAACAATCCACTGGCATGTTGGGGTACAGGAAAGAGGATCAGCTGTAGAAAAGATGAAAGCGAAACAGTTGAGGTAACACTGGACTATGAAATCTTGTTAACAAACTTAGACCTTATCCTAGAAACAATAGAATTCTAAGTTAAATAATATTATTATATATCGACTTCCTTTATAAATTGTAAATTCCTTGATGTCAGTTTCCGTTTTTCCATGCTTTCAATGCTATAAGCATTTGGTCCAGTGTTACGCACAAAGTAGGTGCTAAAAAAATGCTCAATGATTATAAGAAAGACTTGCTTCTAGAGCATTAGTTTTATGACAGCACATAACTAAATGTAGTCCCCTATGAGCTATTGGATTTTAGGTTAAAAGAGAATGTAATATATACTTCTAAAAATGTGTGTGTAATTCTCTCTGTATATGAGAATTTTCAAAAGAATAAAGGTGGCGTTAATGGAAAAAACACGCACTTAAAGATTTTATTTTCAACTTAAACCTCTGTATTTGCTATATGACTTTGGGTCTCAGCTGTCTTTATAAGGCAAAAGTAAAAATACTTTATTCATAAAATTGTTGATGAAAATTAGACAGCAAAATGGGTGCAGCAAAATATATGATTCAAAAAACAATAATGAGATTCTGCATATACACAATATTTTAAATACAGTTGATCCTTGACAATGGGGTCCAACCACCCATACAGTCAGAAATCCACATGTAACTTTTGACTCCCCCAAACTTCACTAATCGCCTACTGTTGTTGACTGGGACTCTTACTGATATAAATGGCTGATTAACACATACTTCGTATGTCATATGTATTACATACTACATTATTACAACAATGTAAGGTAGAAAGAAGAAAATGTTAAGAAAATCATGAGAAAACACATTTATTGTATTTATTGAAAAATATCTGCATGTAAGTGAACCCAAGCAGTTCAAAATTGTGTTGCTGAAGGATGAAGTCCATTTTTGTTTCATGATCTAATAAAATATTTCACATTCATGATGACATTTGTTCAAATAACAAAAAAAAATTATTTTTTTCTGATAACATAACATCACATAGAATTCAGATTATAATTTTTTTCCCAAAATTTAATTGTAGTTTATTTTTCATTGGTCAGTAAGGAGTAAAGTGTTGAATAAACCTCAGGTACGTATCATCTGTGGAAGAAAAGACAATGAATTCAGCCACTAGTGGGTGTGGGAGAAGGAGGGAAGGTTATGTGTGGGATAAAGCCATTTGTGTTCTGAATAAAAGCTCTTAGTTAGTGAGAGAACTCACTGATTTAAGCTGACTAAACTCAGGGTTGCTTTGGAAATGTTAATAACAGTGTGTCTAAATTTTGTTTTGAGAACATTTAGTTAAGTAAATTTTAAAGTAATTTTTGCAATTAACAAAATTTATGTGCTAATAGTTTAACATTAGCAGTCAAATTAACAGTAGAAAATAGATTGCATGCTTATTTCTTCCAGGATAAAAACAACTATTAATTACAGTTTTGTGTTCAGGAGGAAGGAAGAGAGCAAGAGACAGAGAAAGGGAGGGAGGGGCAGAGGGAGGGAGGAAGGAGGAGAGGGATTCTAGGCGATCCTAAATGGATCCTCACTGACCACTCCTTCCCATCAGGAAGTGAGAATCTCCTGTCCTTATTTGGATATTGTCAGAACTACAATGGTGGCACGGAGAGTGGGGTGGAGATTTTGCCTAACAGTAATGGTAATAACATTAGAATCCATTCTAATTAGCTAAAGTTCGCCTTGGGGGCAAGATGGCATCCTGAGTGTGTCCTGGGTCTGCTCTCACCACCAAAATCTAGTTCTGGCTGATCTGATAGCTGCACCTTTTCTTAAGAATGATTTCATCTCTTTCCTCCTTTGTTTTCCTGCACTTCCTCCTTTCCTTCCTACTCCTCTTTCTCTTGGGGACCCTATTCTTTCTGCCTCCTGTCAGCTTTATCTTCAGGCTTTACATGTGGCTTCCCTTCTAGTCACAAAATAACTAAGGCAAGCCTTGTACTCTTAAGGTATCCAATCGAAGTGGAGATGAAGTGCACATGTCAAGGGACATTTTCCCTTTATTGGTCCAGAACGGGAAAATTTTTCATTCTTGAACCAATTGCAGGGCTTAATTCAAAGGCTGGACATGGAAGTCAATCCCATCCCAGCCATATGACTAAAGACTTGGGGAGAATGAACTCTCCAAGAAACATCAGAGTACTGTTGATGAGGAATAGAAGAAATAGATGCTAAGATGGCAACAAAACTATATGTAACAATTTATTATGACATTGATTGTCAAAAAATCTCCTAGGATTGAAAATATTTAGTAATTTTCATGGGAAATTTGTATAATAGAATTAACTAGGTGATTATCACAATTGGCTTTAAAATGAATGGAAGTATTTGAGCAAATGAATGTGAAGTCAGTGTTATAGGCTTGGTTTTAGGTGCCTCCTGAATTAAACTGTCTTGTTACTATTATATTTTACATATGATGTGAAGATTACAATAATGTAATTTTCATTCCTAATATTTATATGCTCCTCCTAGCCTACTTAGTATAAAATCAACCTACCAGAAGATAAATTGTTAATTATACTCATCGTCATCTTAGAATTAAGTCTTCAAATTTAATAGACATTCTTTAAATGATTTACAAACACAATTCTATCCCTGAAATTAAACTTTAAAAAAGGCTGACATAAGATGATGCAAAAGTATGGATAAAACTGAGAGGTAAAGCATTGTATACATTTTGTATATATACATGACAATGCTTTGCTTAATAGTAAGAAATTTAGTCTATTAAATACATTATTTGACCCAGGTCGGAATCTTGGAAGTTTTTGGTTTATATAAAGTTTGTAGTAGCCAGTTATCCTAGGTGCATGATAAGCATTGATATGCAAAAGTGTGGTAGCCACTAACATTTATTGATTACTAATACATATATACACAATACAAACACAAAAAAACTCATAGCTCAAATGCCAATGATGCACAGGATGCTGTAATCTGCTAAAATATGCATTGATTATGCTTTATTGTATATGGTTGGGGTGTTTTTTTTCTTCATGTTTTAAAAAGAATGTAGCAGGCAGAATGTATATGCATATGCAGCATTCTTCCAGGAGAAGAGAGAAAGGAGTTCTAATTTGGTAGGCTCAAACTCTCTGTCTCTAAAGAAGGCTTCTCTGTGTTGGGGTATAGATAGACTTCCCTATAACTTGAGTGAAATATTTTTCCAGAACATCTAATGATCTATTATTTTATGCACACTGAATAGGTTTTTCTAATTAGCTTCCTAAATGCTTGATTTATAGGAAAAGATTTGCCCTGGCTAGTTGGCAGAAGTATTGATGTGTATTCTAATTTAAATTAATAAACTGGTGCTCTGTTTTTTTAAACAGTGTCTTGGGAGTATGACAAATTTGCATCTTATTAGTTCAGAAAGAACTGATGAAACTGCATTCCTGGAGCAGCCCAGGTAGGTCCCAACATAGTACCATGTTGGCTGCTCCACAGTGTGGTTCATTTGGGAGGGATTGCCTGAGTATCCTGCTGCCTTCTTCTTTGGTTGCAACATTGGGGTAATCTATGTAAGGAAGGGTAACAGGAGGGAGAAGGCAATTGTCTCTTTATAAGAAAAACTAAAGAAGGAAATAACATGTTATAAACAAATTCAAACAGTGTTCAGGATCCCTGGTTAAGACATTCCACTAGAACTAAATATAGCCTAGAATGCAGCTCAGTTCTCCTATCTGCATTCAATCTGTTGCTCTCTGTTGTCTGGGCTCTAGTAGATGATAAGTATTTAGAAAAGAGAGCACTATTTCAATAGCCTTTTCAGATAGTAGTAATATTCTTCTTTTACCATTACTAATTTTTTAGAAGTTAGTTGCAATGTGTTCTCTCACATAATAACAAGTAAATTTTGGGAGTTCCCTGGTGGTGTAGAGGCTTAAGGCTTCAGTGCTGGGGCTGTCAGCGCTGCGGCCTGGGTTCGATTCCCAGTCAGGGAGCTACCCACATACCAAAAAGCAAAAAAAAAAAAAAAAAAAAAAATCAAGTTTTCTTACTCAGTTATACATAAAAACCCATTGGTCAGTTTTGCACTTTGAACAGACATTTTCTCCATGCAAGATTTTATAACATCATTTACTAGTCATTGAAGTGTTGTAGATCTAAACATTGACATTGTACTTTATGATTTTAAAAATTATATTCATTATATTACCATCTATCTTACCAGAAAATTTATTAAGTATTTTAAAGCTGAAAAGCTCATGGTGGCAGATATAAGTTTTCCAAAGTTTGAATTTTTCCTTGAAAATAAAAATTATAGTTAGTAACAAAATCTGTTGCTTTACTCAATGTGAGAGACTCACCTTTATTTACGTTTATAAAAATGTGCTAAATACTCTAGTCTGAATACCTATACTGCACCTGCGAATGTTTCTTATTAGAAAAAAGTGGTGTTCTGCGAAAAAATTCATTTCAGCTTTCAACTCAATCACACAAGTTCTTTTTCTCAAACAGCCACCAATATTCTGAAATGCAAAAGAAGTGCTTTATGTGAGCTTTCCAGTTTCCCACACAGAATACTAAAGGTCCATGTATGCAAGATTTGAGATATAATGAAATTAATGTTTTCTTCTTCTTAATTAATTAAACCTGCAGTGTTTGTGGCTCATCTGAGACATACAAACAAACTGTAACTCTCAGCTCAGCTTCAACCTCCTTTTGGAGTGAATCAGGAACTTCTACCATTGATGCACATCTGACTATAGGTACAGTTTGCTGAGCTGCTGCATTGAATCATGCTAAGGTACCAGCAGTTTTATTTACCATTGTTTTTGTGCAATCCCTGCAAATGTCAACATAATGAAAAAAGACTAACATTTTAGAATTAGTAGGAAAGTAATGTTGACTCCATGGACTACCTGAAAAGTTGAGATTTTAAAAAAGAGCCTTTTCTTTTTGAGGTGCCACTGCAGAACCTGGTGTTGCCATGGGCCCCTGCCCTGACCAGTGTTACTGGTATCGTTAAGAGCAAGTCGTACCCAAAGTCTCACTTCTGCCAAGGTGTCCCTGAGCCAAGATGCACATCTTTGACATGGGGTAGAAAAGGGCAAAAGTGGGTAAGTTCCCACTCTGTAGCCACATGATGTCAGATGAATATGAGCATCTCTCTTCTGAAGGCCTGGAGGCTGCTTGTATTTGTGCTAACAAGTATATGGTGAAAAGCTGTGGCAAAGAGGGTTTCACATCCCAGTGTGGCTCCAGACTCCAGACCTGTTGCCTTACAGCTGCAGACCTATCTGTCCCTTCATGCATTCCCCATGACATCCTGAGGCAGGAGCTAAATGTGGAGGCCACAGGGTCATGGACTATCTAGGAGACAGAACTCTCTTGGGGGTACTGTTCCTCCCTCACTCGCACACCTCACAGCACCCTGTATGGCCTGGAGGATGGCTGGTTAGTCAATGACGGGTAAGATTCCTCAAGGGAGGAACAACCTAAGATAGGCTCAGTCACATAGGGGCCATCAGGAGGGAGCTTGGGCTCAACAGAGGTGAGGCACAGCCACTCACCCTCTCTGAGGTTAATTCCTTGCACCCTGGCTGCCTTGCTTCCCAGGTATAGCTCAGCCTGAGATCTGATGGGATGAGCCCAACCATTCCCTCCCTTAATGGATGTTTATACAATAACAATGACTACGCCTTGGGGTTATATATATGCGTGAAGGCACAATAGTGCTAGAACATAATGGGGACTTTTGGGAACAGCCTTAAGGCATGATAATCACAGACCTTGGAAAGAGGAAGGTTTTTACTTCCCCATATAAACCTCACTTCCACTTTCTATCCAATAAAAACTGTGCATTGGCCCAACTCAGGACTCAGTGCATGAGGCTGGAGCCCCTTGGCCTCACTTATAATATATTTTTGGCTACTGGCTTTCATCACTTAGCATTGCCCTTCCCATTTACCCACCACCTGTGTCGTGCTGGACACGACACAGATAGAAATGTAGGTGCCTTTGGAAACCTCCAGGACACTGTGGCCAGGGTCCACCTTGGCCAAGTCATCATGTCCATCTGCACCAAGCTGCAGAACTAGAAGCATGTGATTGCGGCTCTACAGGGCCAAGTTGAAGTTCTCTGGCCACCAGAAGATTCACATCTCCAGGAAGTGAGGCTTTGCTAAATTAATGCAAATTAGCATAAAGTCATGGTGGCAAAAAAGAGGCTCATCCCATATGGCTGTGGGATCAAATAATCTCTAATAATGGCCCCCAGGACAAATAGTGAGCCCTAAACTTGTGAGAGTCTTGGCACTGCACCCCTCCTTATACCCATCAATAAATTTTACTTCTTGTAAAAAATGAGAGTGTGAGATAAAGAGAGAGAGAGAGAGAGAGAGAGAGAGACAATATTGCAGATATATTTAAAACTCTCTTCCAATCTAAAATTTATCTGCCATTTTTCCTTTGTAGAGATGACTACTGTCCTCAGGTGGGTATGCATTGTTATTGTTCTTGTATACTTTCACTACATATACACATCTTGACCAACAATATACACTATTTAAGGTGCTTTCAAACATTATCTAAATTTTATTTATGATGTCATATGTATTATGTGAACTACTTTCTTCCTGTCAACAATATGTCTTCAGGTTTACCCATTGATAAGTGTATATATACTTCATCTACTTTAAAGCTTATACAATATCCCATTGTATAAATATTCTAATTTAGAACTATGTATAAATAAAAATGTATGTAATATTTATCTCGTTCTATTCACCTATCAATAGACACTTTGTGGTTTTTCACACAGTGGTTCATTTGGTATTTATTATCAACAATGTTGGGTTCAATACCCACAATACCTATCTCCTCTTGTACAGGTGTGAGAATTTCTTACAGGTATTTCTTTTAAAGAAGTCCTGAGGGAGTTCCCTGGTGGTGTAGGTGTAGTGGCTTAAGGCTTTGGTGCTAGGACTGTCAGTGCTGCGGCCGGGGTTCGATTCCCAGTGAGGGAGCTACCCACCAAAAAAAAAAAAAAAAAAAAATTCTAACAAAAAATAAAAACAGAAAAAAAACAAAAAAAGTCCTGAGATATATTAGTACATTACAAAAAAAAAAAAAAAAACGTAAGCTAATCAATTTAACTTACATTATTGATATTATAAATTTATATACTTATTGATTGGCTACATTATAAAGTGCATTTGTGGTTTTAGTCTTCTTTCTCTCTCTCTCTCTTTTATCCACAACAATTAAGTGGTGATTTCTGTTTCTTTTTTTGATAAAGAGTAGGCTTGATGGGAAGAGTACTGCACTTGACTAAGGCAGCCTAATGGGCATCTTTCACAATATGCTCAGAAAGATACACAAGATATTTTTCTAATAATAAAACCAACTGGAACATCCCATTCCTCTGAGGAGCCAGGACACTCCCACCCAGTCCTTTGAAGGCGACGTGTTTTGCTAGAGATAAGGTTCCCTCGGAGTGCCTTCTTGTTTTTTATAAAGAGGATTTTCTTCAGCTATTTTGAAGTCTAGTTACTTTCATTCTAGAGGAGTTCCCTGGTGGTGTAGTGGCTTAAGGCTTCGGCGCTGGCGCTGTCAGTGCTGTGGCCTGGGTTCGATTCCCAGCCAGGGAGCTACCCACATACCAAAAAAAAAAAAAAAACAAAAAAAAAAAACTGTTAGGTTCATTCTATGGTCTTCCTAGGTCATCGGCCTAGCTTCTGTACAGGTTGTCCTGATTTCGGCAGCAGATACGTCATCTCTAGCCCGGATTAAGTCGCACACGCTTACGTCATCGACTGGCGTCATTCTGCTCGTGTGACCGGAGGTGCGCTTCTGGGTCCTTCCGTCCTCCTGAGAACCAACCAGCTGGCTACTTGTAATGCCACTATTATGAGAAAAAAATAGTTCGAATTTTAAACATAAGCAAATCAAGGACACTTTGCACCGTAGTGTGCTGTTAAGTTAGCTGCTTTTCTTTGATTCTCTTGAGAACTTTGTAGTAATATAACAGGGACTAATGTTTAGAAACAGTGTTAACGTGTGGCACATTCATTTCTAAAAACCTGTACTCAACAAAGGTAAGTGTAAATCCCATTTCCTCGTGTGTGAGAAAAAGACGACGGGGACTATTTTTCACTGGAGCCTATAATCGTTCCAATTTCTGAGGAAAGGAGGGTAAACTAAAAATGTTAGATAATGAAGATTCATTATCATGACTTAAAGGAGAGAAGCTAGTTTCTCATAAATTCTAGGTAATTTGTCTTTTTCAAGCTATCTTGTAATGAATTTCTATTTGTTTACAGATTGGGTAGGAACACCTTTTATTTGCACAGGGCAGGCAACTTGCGTGTTTTATCTGTCTTCATTTATCTGAAGCTCATGTGCATATGGAATTTTGATTTCTTTTTTCACTCCAAAGCAGATAGATAAGTATTGAATTTTATATTTAATGACTAAGAGGGCATAACCATTTCTGATAGCTAATTTCATTTAGTCACAAGTGTACCGTTTCTGCCTTTGTCACCAAGGACCTAAGTGTAATTGTCAGCATATGGCAAAAACCTGAACTACTGAACTGGCTATGAGCTAAAACAAACAAACAAACAAAAATAAAAACCCAATATACCTGCTTCCTATTAACAGAATATTCTTGTTAAAAATTCTCATATACTAGAGGGAAAAGACTTTTCATGCTTATATTTTCCTAAACAGAGAAGTGATAAATTATTGGTTGTCTGTGGTTTATTTAGTCTTCATAAAAGATATGTACTGCCTGTGGGAGCTTTTAGGAAGCAATTAAGTTAATCAATTCTTTAGTACACAATTCAGAAACTCCTAACACTCAAATTAGAGTAATTAGCTCTAGTACCTTTCAAAAAAATCTAACTGGTTTATTATTAGTTTCTAATAAATAATCTAAAACTATACCAACATCTCAAGGTTGTTTATGATTACATTCAGCAAGGTTCATTTAAAAAGAAGAGATAAAAGCCTGCCTAATCTCTTTAAAAATGAAAGTTGGGAAAATAAATGTAACTTTTTGAAGATTACTGACAATTGGAATAAAAAATTCACAGGATGGGGTGAAAGATTTATGTAAAAATGTAACCTTTTTCACACGTTATACTGAGTAGTCATGAAGTTTATTCCTGATACACACAGATATTTTTCTGCTGAATTGTATCATACTTTTACATAGAAAAGAACCAGTACAGTGAAGAGTACTGTGTAAATAAGATCAAGCTGTTCTCTAACTATGCTGTTAAAATTTATACAAAAGTATCAAGATATTATAGGTTCATAAGCAAAAGCATTGAATGGGAGGGCATACATAAACAGAAAAGTCTCTAAGCACCACAGACTTCCTCTAGGCCTTTCCGACTCTAGAAAGTTAAAAAAGAAAAGAAAGAAAAGGAAAAGATAATTATTAAAACTACATGAAAACAGCTGTGTAAATTATAAAATATAAATCATGATTTTGTTGTATAGTAGTGTAAATATCAGAAATATCTATTAAGTCAACAAATAAAATCACAGAAAAGATACGAGTGCCTTTTCTTGAAAGATCAGCTCTTGGGAAATGCTCATAAACCCTGTAAAAGTCTTGCTATGGTTATCTATGTGTTTAAATTCAGTATATGTAAAAGGTTAGCCTCTTTAAGAAAGAAACAGAGAGTGCTAGCAAAAGGGAGGGAGATGAGTGAGGTAAGGAAAAAGGTATTTGATTATATTGGGTATCAGTGGCCGTGAGAGAGTGGCCTAGTTCAGGAATCAGTCACTGTGTTGAGCATCAGTTTGAATTCAGCTGATCTGGACATAGGTGTCTCACTCATAGGAATCAAGGTTTGTTTTAGGAGCTACAAAATAATCAGGCACAGTTCCATTTTCTAACCTTATTTCCGATCTGCCCCTCCATAAATTTGCATAGGTCCCTCTCTCCCTGAGGGAGCATTTAGATTTCCAGGGCTACACCAACTTTGGTCTAATACTCAGCTTTAGTACTTGGAGGCTCAAATGTGGCTTGTCTCTGTCTTGTTCATAGGCGTCAGTCACATTCTCCATATCAGTTCTATCAAAACTAAAAGAAATACTTTTATTTTCTCATCTGCCTTCTCATATTTCTTCTTACATAGTTCAGAATTTGGAGAAAAAAGCTAAAGGATGAAATTAATTGAGCCCTTTGACCCTAAGTTATATTCTTCTCCATTCATTAACGTTAAAAGAGCCAGAAAGCATTAATTTCTGGACAGATTTTTCACAAGAAATTTGCAGACATTATGTGTTACTCCTTTTATTGGTGGAGAAGGGGACCAGGATTTTACTGTACTTACGAATAGCAGACAAAAGCCACACTTCACCAACCCCAGTGGATTCCCATGAGAGCGATATATGCCATTACTCATATTGTAAGCGTTAGAACTTCAAGCGTATAAAGCGAAATATGAACTTAACCTTTATTTGAAGTGATTATCTATCCAGATGGAGAAAGCACATTCTTTAGGCATACCTAAAGTACTTCCTGTGCCTGGTAGATGCAAGGAATAAATTCCACACTCACATCAGGGGAATGACAATAAAGAGGGCATGCTAGGGGACTCAGACCTGGGAAGGCTAGACATAACTTATTTTAAAGAAATCAGGGTAGTTTCTCCTTCTGATATGTGCTGAGAAGAACATTAAGATGATTTAATTACCACCAGTTAAGGGTAGGCTGGTAACAGATGGAGGACAGACTTGTGGATCCAACTGCTTATGTGTTTTTGCAATTCCTCGTATGTAAATTCTTCCTGTCTTTAAGGACCCTCACGTTTTACTTGCTCAATGAAATTTTCTGTTCACCAAGCAAGCAAGAGGACCTATTTCCCTCTCAGCCATGACAGCTCCTTTTTTTTTTTGGGCGGGGGTAGTTCCCTGGCTGGGAATTGAACCCGGGCTGTGGCGTTGAGCGTGCTGAAGCTTTAGCCACTACACCACCAGGGAACCCCCTCATGACAGCTCTTTACCCATGTCAGTTTTTCTTGGGACATACTTTACTTTCTTGGATTAATTTAAGGAACTGTTTATGAAACTGCTAACACATGGGGTGTAAGGGGGTCCAGCATATAGCTGCTACCTCTTTTACACCTGAGTTTTGAGCAAAATTAGAAATGAAAATCTAGTATATGGAAATCAAATTGTCCCTTAATTACTGATAAAGTGAAATTGTGCTTCCTAGCACTACTTAGCCACTTTGCCACCTACAATGTTGCCCCTATAAAATTTACGGTGTAGTGGAAGACTGTGTTCTGTGCTTCTTGTAGGTAAGTAACGTCCAAATGAAAGGGGAAGAATCCCTTCCTCTTTCATACTCTGTCATGCAGCTTTATTTCAATTCCATGGGAAAGGCTGGAGAATGAGGCAAGAAATGGGTAGTACATAATGATAGTCCTTCCTCATGAAAACCACATGAGGTATATATAAATATATACACCTAACATTGCTTAGTTTTTTGGTTCCTTAACCCTTCTGACTTTATAATTAAGCCTCTGGTCACCCAGAGATGTATCTATCCTCCTTTGGGAAGATGATGCCTTGCCTATAGCACACCTTTATGGATTCCCCAGGAATGCTGTTGGGTGAATATTTTGGGTCATAAGAAGATTCAGATATACACTTAAAGTTTGTTACTTTAAAAGATTCTAAGACCACTCCGTATTCAGTATTCAAGACTGAAGTCTCGTTTCCTATTCTCTTCCCATCCCAAATTATGTCCAGCTGTGTCAACCCTCCAGGAAGTCAGAACTCTTCAGTAGCTACATCTGGGCTGAAATTCACTGGAATTGGTGCAGTTTCTTCCAGGTGCTGAGGTGCCTCACTGTTAGTATCCAGGTCACACACAATTACCACAACACTGACTCTCACTCATGACATTTAAAAATGAAACACATGTTGCCAATGCCTAACGAAGTAGTCTCATGCAAATACATAGTACCAGAGCCATTACCTTATGGGACAAAGCAGAGATACAGTGAGGACCTGAGGAAAGGAGGGTGGACTGGGAAAACCTTGATTTCTGCTTCCCCAGAATCCCAGTCAGTCTAAGCCAGTTCTCTGGAGTTCACGACCTGCAATCAAATAACTGGGAGACTTTCTGCATGAGAGTCATTATATCTGGGGAATGAAAATGTATCTATGCACATTGTCTTGTATCATCCAGAGTGGCATTTGATACATGGTGACTTCTTTCGATTTAAAAAATGTACAATTCTGGTTGCCCCTGGCAGAGGTTTATTTTGAAGTATGTTTAATGCCTCCTGTTCAGAACTCTTCAATTTCTATTTCTCCTTTGAACCTCAGGGATGTGTTCTGAGAAGACTTTTCCAGACTTTTGCAAGAGCTATTTTTGGTCCTTTGCCTTTCCCATGTGCTTCTAAAACTTTATGAATGTTTCAGGCCTTGCCTGAAATAGCAAGAACAGTTAGGAGTCTATTTAATTAAGTGAGAGACAATGGTGGCAGGGATCTAGGTAGCATTAGTGGAGACGGCTGAGATGATCAGAATCTAGATGCATTTTGAAGACAGAGCAGTCAGATTGCCTGTGTGATGTGGAAAGAAAGGCCACAAAGATTCTAATTTTTATTTATTTTTGCCTCATTTTTGCCCGAGTTGCTACTTGCAAGGAGTATGACCTAAAACCCACCCAAGAATGCTGTCAGTATTTTAAGCTCTGTCCTCCTTGTCTTATTCTATGGATCTGTACAGAGAGTTTACCATCACTGGTATGTCTGCTATCATTAAAGTTTGTTTCCCAATTGCTCTCATTGTGTCTTCTCTATTTTGGTCCTTACCAGTACAGTTTTTAGCAGTCTCAATATGGTCACCTCTATGCCAGGGAGATCTCAACTGTTTTCTACCACGGGCCATTTTGTAAAGTGGTGTAGCCTAGGGGCTTCTTCTCAGAATAATGCTTTTAAATGCATAGAATAAACTATATAGGATTATAAAGGGAACCAATAATATTAAAAAGTTATTAAGAAACGTTTAAAATGTGTGTAATTGTTATGTATGTGCTTTTCCTGAGCAATCCATTAAATAAGAGATCTAATATTGAGGCCAGTGAGTACTTTAATTTTAAAGTTATGATAAACATAAATGATAAGATCCTAGCAACAGGATAATGTGATAAGAAAATATATGTGATTTATGGTGGTGGAAAAGTCATAGGTACTACAAATACCACTGTGGCATATTGTCTACAGTCATCATAGAAGGAAATGCTAAATTTTGGATCTCCAACGGATATTAGTTAGTAAAATGTAATGTATTTTTGTCCCCATTCAAGTTCATGGAACTCCTCTGAGGGTGAAAGAGCTGACCAGAACACATGTTATACAATAGAACCTGTTTGACCTTTGGAGTGAGGTGAACCTAGGATCAAGGAGGGGAAAGTAGGTTTGTCCTCTAATGCCCATTAAGAGCCAGACACTACACTGGATTTTTAACATACATCATTCTATTTAATTGTCAAAACAGTGTTGCATGTTAGATATTATTTTCATTTTATAAATAAGGAATTTGAGACATTAAGAGGCAGAGTGGTTTGCTCAAGTTCCTATGACTATGAGCTTTCAGCCAAGGATACAGATTGCTCCCACCCCAAAGGATATATGCTTTTATATAGGAATCACTATGACCTGTGAGCATTTGGATAGAAGTCACATCACTTCCATAAGACCATAAACTCCTTTATGCCAGGATTCAAGTTGAAGTCATTTTAGCATCGTCCACCATCTTTGCAGTGTTTCACAAGTTGCTTTAAGCCTGTCATATTTTGATTTGTAATTATTAACAAAGCTGAATATCTTTAGAACACAAAATAAACGTCAGAATATTTTTTAAGTGCCTCTATTCTTGCCATCTTTATGGCAAAGCCAGTTGATGGGGTGACTATAAGGGAATCTGATTTCTGGTAGATCGTGGATGAACCTGTCCCGTAGTAGCAACTGAATAATATTGTGCATTAAAAGTCTTTTTGGAGTGCTTCACCAGCCAATGCATGTATTTTTGGTTATGAATTATATATAGAAGCTGTACAGGGTACAGCATCCAAATCACTAAATTAATGATAATCACACCCAAAGTAAATACACTCATTAACATTAACTATAATGAAAACACAGCTACTGTTCAGTAGTCCTGTTTATATAGTTTAGTAAATAAAACATAGGCTTAGAAATTTAACTGAGAGAAGTAATGGTTGTTAACACTAAATCTTCCTTTTTTCCATTAAAGGCCTTTAGCATATTAATTGCATTATCATTCCATTTATTGATTTGAATGCCTTACACCTTGCTAAAAATGAAATTCTTTCTAGTTACTTTAGGATTCCTTGAAATTTAATACATACAGTGATTTGGTGATAGAGAGGTTCCATTGGCCCATTTTAATTAAAAAATACAATACAATGAAAAATAAAACTCTAGGTTAACCAAATTATTTTTTGTTCAGTGGGAGAAAAAATCCAGATAAATCAGACTTTCTTGCATTTACTTTACTAATGAGGAAGTACAAGCCAAGCAAAATAAATCTTTTTTTTTTTTTTTTTTGCTGAAATGGCAATTTGTTACTGCTGGAAGTTTTATTTCTTATTGATTAGGTAATAGATATAAAGGGACTCATTACTCTTGATTGCTCTGACTTGAAGAATGTTAACATGAGACAACTTCAGAGAGATTTTGAGTAATTCTAGGAGTCCACCTATAAAGGACATGCAAAATCTCTTTTGCTGTTGTTTATTTGTTTTTTACTACAGGCATTCTTCAAAAAAGAAGCAAATACAATAGACATACTGAAAACTTCTATTTATTTTTAAAAATCCCAGTTCAGCACCAGAAAATACATTGAAAAGTATTTTTGTTCTAACAATTTAAATTCCTCAAGCTTAGTTTTGGGTTTGTTCTACAAACGCACATGAGATTGTTGAAAAGGGTCTGGAGTCTTAAAGACTTGAAAACAGTAAGATTTTCAGGTACATACCTGTTTGAGCAGCAGTCCCCAGACTCTAAAGTAATATTTACACATACAATGTGGTAACGATTCCTGAACTTTTTGTAATGTGACATTTTGAGGAACATCTATTTTTGCTGTTTAACAGAGTACGTGACAGAGACCAAAAAGTATTAGTCATCCTTATTTTATATTGTGCTGCTGTGGGATTCAGTGGCTTGACACAAAGCTATCTTTGGCATTCTTTAGAGTTGTGACTCCACTCAGTGGTTTGATGAGACATTAGTGAAGCCAAATTAACTATTCCTCTTATAGAGTTTGTTTTCCAGTAGAATCTTATTGTATTACTGTGGGAAATAGGTAAGGCTGTCTGTGGGTTTCAGGGGTTACCAGCCAAGACAGTCCACCTCAGCCTTTTGAATTTAGGAATCTGATGCTATCAATTTATCCAAGCATCCTCAGGCTGCGGTGGAGGGATGGCTAAAATATGGGCCAAAGGGCTAGAGCCTTCCAACTGGGCAATGGTTCTAGCTCAGGCAGGTTAGTAGCTTCTTTACCTAGAAGATTGTATTTAAGTTCATTCAGCTTTATTTTCTTCAAGTGCGACTTGGGGAGTGTAAGACCAACCCCATGGGTCTGTGGTGAAGAAGAGTGATAGTAGGTGAAAACCATCTAACTGAATGCCCAGCACGTAGAAGGTAGTCAGTAAAGCAGAGCAGTGTGGTAGCATGGCACAATATAAAGAGACCTAAAGCAGACTTTTATTTTAAAAAGGTAAGTCTGATAAACAGAGCAGAGTGAAGGCTGGAGGTGGGGTGGTAACTCCTAGCAGCAGAAAGAATTTTCTGCCAGACTCTGAAAGTCTAAGACCATAACCTAACACAAAAAAGCAAAATGCTAATTTGCTTGTGTGCTAAGACAACTACAGTATTTAGTTCTACTACACGTGATGTTGATAGTCAGCCTTTTTTCAAAAAACATTCATGAACACTATATGGGGAAACATTATAGTGTTAGTGATTTTCCAAAGTAGGTTCTACCCACAACTTACTTTGGCATTCTGTCTCTTTGTGAAAAGAAACAAGGGTTGTGTTACACTGGGCAGTTAAAAGAATTGTGCATTTCTCAAAAGTCTAAAGGGCACTTGGATATTACTGTCATGGGCACTTCATTAAGTGTATGTGACATAGCAAATGGTACATCAGAAAAAAGTGAAGATGATCAGGCCCACTGGAATAGGGTAATTGGCATTCATTTTGCATCACTTTTATTTTCCAAATGGGTCTCTTTCAAGGCCCCACTCTCTCAGCTAGGGTCCCAGACTGACGAATCCATCTTTACCTCCAGTCAGATACACTAGATTAGTTAGGTCCTGCTGGCAACCAGCACGTCTCCCTTGATCTATGTAAAATCATGAGGCTGGGTGTTCTTCTTGGATGTAATTGAAAAATTTGTCTCAATAACCACCTAGCCTTTAGCATTGAGCTCCCCAGCCCCTTTCTCTCATACTTGGTTATGGTTAGAAGCACACCCTACCCATTGGCACGGTTTTGCACATGTGGTGTAGGAACCATCTTCAGAATCATTTGTGCTGCCTATTGAAAATTCTGATTTTGGAGTTCAATTCAGACCTTCAGCGTCGCTTGAGGTGGGTTCTGGGAATCTATTGTACGCAATGCTGGTAGTAGTGATGATGGGAAGGACCTTAGGGTCCTTCCCTCCCTCTGCTGCCCAGAGGACCTCTGAAACTCCCTGGGAATCCACTGTTTGCTGGGCGTGGGATTTTTGAGGAAAGAGCACCGTTTGGCTCTCTCTCTGAAGACACATCCCCCGTGTGGCACATGCAGTAAATAGGCCCAGATGTCCATTCTCACTCATTAAGCAGAAAAATCAGAAAACACAGCTAAAAAGAGGAAAGAGGGGGAATCCCTGGCTCACAACTGGCCTAACTCAGTTCACAGGATTGGGAAATTAGACTGGATCCAAACTTCAACAAGTTGTAAAAGTGAGCATTTGCTAGAGAAGTGATTTTCAAACTTCTAATCTCAGTACCCAGTACTCAGTACTCTTAAAAATTACTGATGATCCCCAGAAGCTTTTGTTTATGATTAATCTATCAATCTTTGTTGTACTGGAAATGAAAGCTGAGGAAGATTATAACAATCAAAAAATAATCTCATTAGAAGTTAGCATAATTATTAGCATATTTTTATTCAAAAAATTATATTGTTTCAGAATAAAATAAATTATGAGAAGAGATGTTATTTTGTACTTTTACAAATATTGTTAACATCTGGCTGAATATAAGACAGTTCTTATATCTCTTTTTCCAATGGATTTATTGTAATATGTTGCTTTGTTTGAAGTATATGAAGAAAATGTGGCCTCACATAGACACATAGTTCAGAAGTGAGAACTATTTTAATAACTTCAGACCACTGGATATTCTTCTTTGATATGATACCAGAAGTTAACTGGTGGCAGTTTTTTAAACCTTGGTTTTAATATGTCAAACCATATCAGCGAACTCTTGTACTCTGCTATGTTAAAACCTATTAAAATCTCGATGGGTATTTTGCCCATGTATGATTTTGTAACTTAACACGTTGATACTGGGAACATACTGCTTCACCTTACTACACAGAACTTCCAAATATTGACACGTAATATTTTACAATATGGAAATACTGCTATGTTAGTTTCTTAGGACCGCTGTAACAAAATATCACCAACTGGGTAACTTGAAACAACAGAAGTTTATTATCTCACAGGTCTGGAGGCTTGAAGTCAAATCAAGGTGCCGTAAGGCCACACCCACCCTGAAACCTGTAGGGGACTCCTTCCTTTCCACCTCCGGTGGTTTGCCGGCAATCTTTGGCTTTCCTTGCCTTGTACATGCATCATTCCAATCCTACATTCCACATGGCATTCTCTCTGTGTGTCTTCTCTCTGTGCACTTCTGTGTCCAAACCCCCCCTCCCCGCTTTTTGGGGGGGCGGGGTGGTTCCCTGGCTGGGAATCGAACCCAGGCCACAGTGTTGAGGGCGCTGAAGCCTAGCCACTATACCACAAGGGAGCTCTCCATCAAATTTTCCCTTTTTATAAAGACACCAGTCATATTGGATGAAAGCCTACCCTAATGATCTCATTTTAACTTGATTATTTCTGTGAAGTCTCTATTTCCAAATAAGGCCTCAATCTGAGGAATTAAAGGTTAGGACTTCAATATAACTTTTTCTGAGGGACACAATTCAAACCATAACAATTGTAATCATTAACACTACCATTGAACTCATTCCAAAAATTCAGCAATTATTGCAAAGTGGTCACACTCACAGTGGTGGTTACAGTTTTCCAAAATCCTAATTTTTACTTAGCAAGTTTCATTCTGTCATTGGCAGCAAATACTACCTGTGTTTTGTTTGAAGTGGCAGGCTCACTTTGTTCATGTGTAAGGAAAGGTCTGCCGACTACCTAAGTCTCAGTAGCCACAGTGTAAGTTTTCCTTTCAAGTCAGAACGGTGCCCCCTCGAGAAGGACCTCATTCAGCTTGTAACTCCCCGGTGACATCTTTAATGAGTCAGGCCCTGGTTAAAGACCTATGTATGGTTTTCCGGCCTGACCATAGGTCATTAGAAAGCCTGTAGCTTGTCATCAGCCTCACAGGGAAAAGTTAACCTCCCTCCACCACACTGGGTACACAGCCAGTGCATTGCAGTCTCTGAACAGCTAAAGCCGAAGACTCAGGCCCCCTGGTCTGCTGTGCTCTTCGCATAGTATTTCCTTTCCCAGCTTAGGCACCTTCCTTCCTAGATCTCTTTATCTGAAGCTTTGGGCAGAGGGCTTCCTCAGGTGCCTCTGCTTATGGCAAAGTAAGGAAACACTTGCAGACGTTTTTCCCCCCTCTGATTTAGTACCAAGTACTTTTCCACTCAAGCCTGACCTCGAGCCCTTTCCCCTGACTTCAGCCTGTTAAACTGCCAGAGCCTGTTGTTTGAGGCTCCCTTAACAGGGAGACAGCTGCCATGTCTGTGCTGATCTACCTGACCCTCACTGGTGTGCCTTGATTGGGAGAAAATAATATTTTTTCCTGTTCTAGTCTCTTGTTTATACCATCACAGTAAGTGATTTACTCTCATTTTTGGTTTGTTGCTTCATTGGGCCACTCTGACATACTCCTATGTCAGCTCAGTTCTCTGTCTCCCTTCTCAGCTGAGCTCCTGACACACGAAGGGCATTTTCTTTCAATACCTATCACACTTTGGAGTATAGCAAAAGTACTCTGTGTGCCTCTCATTTAGGCATACAGAATATTCAAAAGCCATGTATTCATGGACTTTAATAACAATTTAATATTTTTTTACTATATAATCAAGGACATTCATAAATGAACCTGCCCTTTTTGTTTTTCATTGCAAGTACGTGGAAGCGAAGAATTTAATGACGTCTGGTACATTAGCTGCCATGGCCTTGATTTGTTCTAAGGCACCAGTAATTTTACCAACCATTGCTTCTGTGTATTCAGTACAAATATCAATACAGTAAAGAGCAAGCAACATTTTAGTGCTATTACAAAGATAGTTTTGACTTTGAGGACCCCCCAGAATGGTTTCAGGGAAACCCCCCACTTCCCAAGGATCTCAGTACCACACCTTGGGAACTACTGTGTGAGTATATTCTCTGAGCTACATATCCTCCCCCTTAGAGACCTAGCAGAATGGTGGTACAGCAGCTGATGGGGGATGCAGTTCAGGAGTTGAGAACTCAGAATCTCAGCTATCCATCATCTCTTACATCTGGTAGTTTGTCAGTCTAATTGTGTAAGTGCTATTCGAATTCGACTGCAAAAGTAGGCATAGTCAAGAGCACTGAGCAAAATCCCTGAATGCAGAGAGGGTCTGATATGGGTTTGTTTTCCTTGGGCCAAAGTCAAAACAAGAGAAGGTATATTTTCTTGTTCTTGTGGACCAAGTTGCATGTAGAAAGAGCAGAGCACCTGCCACAGAAGGGTTACTCTAGCAAATACACTGGCAAGGTTAAGGATGATGGTTTTCCCCGAGACCACTGCAAATTCTGTCAGGGATCTCAAATTGCTGCTGAGTGATATGGACGTGTACCCACTACAAAATCATTGGGCACCTGTGATGACAGTGGCAGCTAGTGGTCCACACTGAATGTGTACAATAAACCGACCTGACAAAGAAATGGGAGAGAGTTTTGGTCTTGCCTAAATATTTGTAAAATAAAAATACAGTCATTCCACTTTCTTGTTTGGTCCTCCAGAAATGTTTGAGGTGATAATCATGCTTCACTGAGAATATAACACAAAGCCCTTACCTGACCACTCCAGTCCAATTACCTTCCCAGTTTCACCTCTTCTGGGTTCCTGCTCTGGCTTCACATGTGCCTAACACCCACAGCAGAACAGGTCACATTTTCTTGCATTCCTTCATCATTACCTATCCTGTCCTTCTGCCTGTGATGCACTTCTTCCACCTCCCTTGATGTCCTCAGTTGGACAAACTCTAAATCATCCGCTAGGACTCCGCTTGTGTCTGCTGAAAGTCTTTCTGGTGCCTGGCATTTTGATTTTGTAAACATTTTGACATTCAAATTATTTGTGACCCTGGTGTTTTCCAACACCAACAACTAATTCTCTGATTCTTCAAACACCAATTGGGTGTCCTGCAATTAAATTTGATTCTAACACTATGTGGCATTAATATCAAATCCCACAGTAGAAGGACTCAGTCCCATAAACAACTCCCACTTCAGACATCACTTGCAAGTCCTGGGCACCTGTTTGGACTGACGAGCTGTAAGTTGGGGGTTTCCACAACTGCCTCATCAGTTTCAATAATTTGCTAACATAGGTCACAAAACTTTGGAAGGCACTTTACTTAAATATCCTGGTTTATTGAATGAACAGCCAGATGAGGAAGTGTATATAGGGCAAGGGCTAGAAAGGTCCTTGAACACAGGAGCTTCTGTTTCCATGGGGTTGGGGTCCACCATCATATAAATGTGTTTGCCAAATCTGAGGCTCTCTCTGAATCCCCCATTTCAGGATTTTTTGTGGGGGTTTTATTACATAGTTATAATTGATTAAATTGTTGGCTATGCTGATTAACTGAACTTCAGTCCATCTCCCTTCTCTGGAAGTTGAGGCCAAACTTTTCAAGGTTGTAACCAAGGCTTGGTCTTTCAGGCCACTAGTCCCATCCTAAAGCTACTGAGAGGTCTACCAAGAGTCACTTCATTAGAAGAAAAGATACTTTTATCACCCTTCTTACTCAGAAAATTCCAAGAGTTTGAAGAACTGTGTGCCAAGAACTATGGACAAAGGTCTAATACCATTCTAGGATACCGAAGACTCTAAAAGCCAAAGCATTTAACTCATGTGTATCCATCACTCACTCAGTCATTCCCATATTTCCATATTTCAGACCAGGGCTCAGAGATGAGGTAACATTTAGACATGGGATGAAACTCAAAGACATGATGGAGTCTGTACTTATATAATAATTGTGAAAAGGTGAAAATTAAGTGAAAAATTTTAGTCTATGAGATGTTTATATTTAAAAGCTACATCTGGCCTCCTGCTTATAACCTAATCTCACAGGCAGTCTTAGTAATTATAATATGCATCCTGGGCATACTTCTATCATAGCACTTACCACATTGTATCTTAATTATTTACTTGTTTATTACACTGGGTTTTAACTAGGAAGTCTTTCCTCTCAATCTCCCCCCATTCTAGGAAAAATTGACATTCCCTACTTTTTTCCTCTCCTCTGTTCCTTATGTAAATCTATCATATCACCTGCAACATATTACGGTGATTATTTATTTACATGTTTCAAAATTTGGTTGCTAGACCATAAGCCAGTTGATGACTTGGACCATATTTAAAGCTCTTATGTTTCCAGTGCTTGACGTTTTGTCAACTTTTGTTGAATGTTGGAATACGTGAACTGAGTGCTTCTCTAATGACATACCTCCAATTTGTCTTTTTCTTTCACGTACCCAAGTACCTCCCTCCACATATGTTTTATATCTGCTTCCTGTAATATAATTTTCATCTTTGCTCCTTGGACACGTGGACTACTACCTTCCCAAACCCTCTAATAACTCTGTGCTGCTTGCCTCCTCATTGACACCTCTATATGATCATATTATTCATTTAGCTTAGTTAATGTATTTGTGTTCATTGCTTACTAGCAGACCTGTAACAGAGCCTCACCTGAAAGAGCTTTTCTGCATTGATCTCTAACGTAGACTCTGATAGACCCGGGGTAGCTCCAGTTACTGAAGGCCAAGGAGAAGCTGGACAGTTGGATGGCACTGCTAAAACCTAAAATAATAATACACGACTGCATCCTCCTGGTGCATCCAGAGACTATTCTATGTAAAATTTTATAATTTTCCATGTCTCTCTAACTGTAGTAAAGATTAGCATCAAATTTAAAAACACCCAAAGGTAGTATAACAGCCACAGTATATTTTTTTATGAAGAATTGGATGGTTTGTACCAAATAATCATTGCACTTCATCATATAGAAATTACAACGTCAAAGGTAGCATAATATTATAGTTGTACCTTGGTACTTAACTGCTTCGAAATTCATTGAATTTGGTACTCAATGCATTTTGATGCAAAAATTTTGTCCTGGTATTTGTCGTTTGTTTGGGACTCGATGTGCAAGCTAGAAGTTGTCGGTGTCAATTGCCTGGTGACTCCTTACCCTTTCCAGCTGAAACAAGGGAGCACCCGTTAGTCACATGGTAGCTCTTGCCCTGTGCACCTCCCCTTGAGGCCTCATCTTAGCTTCTGTAGTCATTTTGGGTATTTTTGGTTTGGGTATGCATTAAATTTATTTAAGTTGTTCCTTATGGGAAAAATTTGTTTGGTACTTGTCATTTTTGGTCTTGTTGTGCCTCCTGAAACCAATTAATGGTGATTACCTAGGTACCATTGTAATGAGTAATTTTCTCTTAAATGAGGCTTGTTCACTTCTTTTGTTCCTTCAGTATTTATTATCTACTGCCTTCCAGGTGTTCTAACAATCAAGAACTTTATTGTCCTCCAAGGGTTCACAGTATGGTTGGCTAACCATACATATATAAAAAACACACTGTAATATATTATGTGATAATTGCCACAATATTTATTCACACATTCATTCAGAATATATTATTTGAACTTCTACTGTGTGCCAGACACTGTTATGATATTAATGAATCATGACTTTTGTACTTTGAAGTTACGTGGTTTTAAAATACTAGTTAGCATCTCTGTTAAATTGCGTTCTTTTTTATTAAAAGCTTCAACATTAATTAAAATTTTACTGCATTGAAATCTTAGTAAATAAATAAAAATGGGTTTTAGAGATTGGTGATATTACATTAGAAAAATTTTAGGTTTTCATACATTCTGTAAGGGAGAAAATGGTTTCATTGAAGAATTATTCAATTCTGTTATCTAAAAGGGGAGCACAATAATGTGTAAGTCCAAGAAGAGAAATTTTTGTTTTAAGTGGATCCTTTGAAATGTGCAAAGAAGTGGTTTAGTTGTTTGTTTAAATGGGGTATTATTGTAATGGACCTCAGACAGTTAGCTAGTTTGCCATTAGGAGAAATGTTTATATTAGTTATTTTACCAATAAAAATTATAATTCACCATGCTCTTGGCATGAGTTTATTTCAGAGGTACAGACAGAATTAAGGATGTCATCAAATCATATGGAGAAGGTAGTGCATGAGTATGACTATGGACTGGTATTTCCTTATAGAACAAAATAAAAAGGAACCTAGTATCCTTTTGATGTATATACTTACTTCTTGCATCAAAGGAGAGTTCTGGTAGGAAAATAATGGTTATTTTTTTTCTCCCAGAGAGAAAGTACAGCTTTAAAGTAAAGACCTGAAATTTGGCTCTGTAACTCAGAATAAAAAAGAATCACCTTTGCTTGAAATAGCCAGAGGCTCAGAATTGGAAACTTGGAAGCTTGCATGCCAGTATTGCTGATGAGACTGGAGGCATCGGAGCCTCAGAGTGAGGGGAGACATCTAATGGCATTCCTTATTGCAGACAAGGAAAACATGGTCAGTCACAGATAGTGTAAGATATTTATTTTTAATTAAATATGCTATTAGAAAATAAAAACTCCTCTCAAGTTCTAAGTCATAAGATTTGTGAGATTAGTATAGTCAGGAAAATATCTTCCCAGAAATGTGAGAAAATAAAACATTACTTCGAATGGGATAATTGGTGTTCTGGAATGCATTGGTTTTAAATGGGAGTTGTTAATCTGAGTTTCAATATTCCCACTTTTATGAACAGTAAATTTACCCACTAAAATGATAATTTTGATGATTTTTAATAATCGTAATTATTACAACAGGGCACAGTGTGATGAAAAGGGAAAAGAAGTTTTATAGTTTTCTTTATACATTTTGACCTACTTGATTTAAGAAACCAAAGAATAGAGTTAGTTTTTAATGTTTTTGGATTTATGAATGATATTGTATTCATTTCTGCCTTTTTAACTATTCCAATTCTATTGCCTCCTAGTATATTAACTGAAAAGATTAAGAACATAAATTATCATAACTAATAATATACTTCCATAGGCAATGTAGCAGAAAAAACTTTATTTCTATGGGAATGTGGTTCATATTGACCATGCTTTGACTAAAATTGTGCTTTCATTGGGTAGGCATATTATTTTTTAACAGGAAAATAGAAAATTTGGAAATCTTTGAACTAACCCATTATTTAATTATTCATAGCCAGCATAATGGCTTATGTATTTTTTTCCATTTATTTGAATCAGAATTCAAGTTAAGTCATATTTTGTGTTTGATTGACATATTTCTCTAAACTTTCTCATAGTCTGGATAGTGCAGATTGTATCCTTATGGAATTAAACCTAGAACATTTAACATGTTCTAAATTTTCTGTAAATTGAAGTTGGCTCTAGAGGTTTGATAGGATTCATGTTTGCCTTGGCAAGATGGTGAATTCTTCTGTCTATAGGCACTCAGTGTCTGGTTATTTCTCTTTTGTCAGTAACCCCTAATACTTAGTGCCTAAATTCAATTGGGGGTTCAGAAAATGATGACATAATAAAACTATCCAACTGTCTGTTTTTCTGGTCATTTTTATTTGAGATACTTTTATAAAGATTTGTTTTCTTCATCTCTTATTTGGTTTAGTTCATGTAGGAAACAAATAAATGCTTGGTATGTTCCCTTTATCTGCCAATATTTAGAATAGTAACTTGATTCCTCGTCGTTTTCCAAAAGTTATCAATTCAGTTATTACTTTTTACTACCCATAGGAGCTCCTTAACTTAACTGTACTTGGCTTTTTAATCCCAGCAATTATTATCATTTTTGAAGCTGAACATAGCCCATTTTTGGCCACTTTGTATCTCTTTAAACTGACGGTGAAGTCTTATTGACATGACCTAAGTAGTCATTGATAGCTTTCTTATTATCTGATACAGCAAGGTGTTTCAGATTTATTTCATGCATTGTGTACTGCAGACCTGGAATTGGTACTTATCTATCTTTGTTTCCTTTTAGTGGGAAAAGTATTTACAAACCCCAATTTGGGTGCTAAGGATATTCATTGCTACTGAGTTTATCATTATTTTCAGTTTTTTTTTCAGGGGGTAAAGTAAGGAAATATACACACCCCAAATATATCATATGTAAATATAAATAGATTAATATAAACACATATGTATCATTATTAATTCTACTGATATATCTAATTCAAATTCAGGATTATAGTGGGTTTTTCTTTTTGTTATTGTTGTTTGTGTGTTTTTGTTCTTGTTTTTTTGCCTAAGATCTTTTATTTGCCCCTCTTCTGGCTCAACCTCCCACAATAAGAGTAAATAATCCTTTATTTACAACCACACCAGGAATATAGCTAGAATATCTTGTAATTATTCAATTAGTTTATTCTGCAATCTACATATAACGGTTTGAGAATAATAATAATACCTGCCAACTACGTATATATGTGTGTATATTTAATGAAAAGAATTTGAGATTTTTTCTTTTATCAGTTTGTTTAATCCTTAAATTATACCCTAATAGGCAGTGAAATTACTATTTTAATGTCACTTGGAACAGTTCCTTTCTGTGTGCCACCAATTAGATACACATTTAATTTTAATTAATTTTATATATTTGAGAATCTTAAAAATTTTAATTTTGTCTTATAAGAGCCAAATTTAATGTTAATTTTTTCCAGGAGAGGGTCAAGTTAAGAAAGAAATCAGAGATAAGGGAAACCCAGGTTTAGTGAAATCTAATAAATCATCCAAACAACTAGAATTTGAACCTGTACTTCTGCAGAAGTCCAATGTTTTAATACCGTATTACCATAATGACTTTGAATACATTTCCTGTTGGTCTATCTAAATGAGTTAGCACGTTATAATCAGTACATTAGTTTCTGATTTTTGAGTATAGTGTTTGCTGAATGTTTAAGTATAGCAAATACGAAGTTTTGCTTCCACTGTAATGACACAATATTTTTGTGAAATTATGCAGTTTGTTATATATTCATTGTCCTAATTTTGAATATATAGCAGACATGTTTTATAAGAACACACTTTTCCCATCAATCAGTTCCTTTCTCTGTAAAGTGGTGTCAGCATTTATTCATTTACTTATTTATTGTGTTCCTACTGTGCTAGATGACATGCTAGTTATTGATACAAAACAATAAATAAGACAGTTTCCACTCTCAGGGATATTGTACTCTAGGCAAGAAGACAGAACTGTAAACAAGCAATTGTAATTTAGTATGGTAAATATCATACCAGAGGCATGTGCTCAGTGCATAGGTACGTACCTGTAGGCAAGGCACTGCACCTCGTATTGTAAAAAAGTACTGCTGGGGAGGTAAAGGTGAGGGTCCTTAAGAAGTCTTCACTTGACTGAGTGCTGAAGGAGCAGTTATATTTAACCAGGTTGAAGGATGAGAGAAATGAGATGTTTTCCCTTTAAAAGAATATAGAGGGTTAATATTTTGAAATATTATCTAATATGTGTTTCTGTCTCTGTGGCTCCTTTTCCCCTGAAGCCTTTCCAACATTAAAATCAGATTTCAAAATAAGAAAAATCTTCATCTATTAATGTTTTTAAAATTAATGTTAAAATGGGTTTTGCTAACTTTTTCGGATCAAAGTTGAATTATTTTAAAGAAAAGCATTTATGTTCTATTTTATTTTTAAGATATGTAGAAGGGGAAGAAAAGCAGCATTTATTTTAAAGCAAGAATAAGATTAGGGAATTATTCAGCTAATTTCATAATTTCAGAACAGGCTGTACAGACTACCGTGATAAAATTTGTTCTATAATGGCATATCATTCATAGTGTTATTGTATCAGAAAGATACACTTGTTTTATTATCTCCTTTACATTCTGTACATTTTCTATCATTTTATAAAAGTTCTTGCTGAAAGTCTAAAATTGTAATTTGTTGTCATAAGTATGTGAGTGTCAAAACCACTGTGTCTCAGTTATTTATTAAACCTATGTTCTAACATTATTCATATGCTTGAGTGTATATAAATCTTAAAATTATATGGGTTACAAATGGACTCTAACATATTATTTTTTAGATATTTTGAATTAATGTAAACATATATATTTAAAGTCTTTAAAAAAAGACTTTAAGGTTTATTACCTAGGAAAGGGAGGGGAAAAAAAAACCCAAGAAGAATGAAGAATCAATTTTTTTAACTTTGAGTTTCAGTATGTATTTTTTGATAAGTCTATAGTAGGCAGTATCTTTAAAGTGATTGTGAATTGCAAGTGGCAAGAACTTGAGAAGGAAAAGGACTTTTCTTTGCGTGTCAAATACAAAGCCTGGCTGAATCAGGACATTGAGTTCCATATCTTCAATCACAGAGAAGAGAAAAATGTATAAGGACAAAAAATAGTTTTTCACTATTGAGAGAGCAGAATAAGATTCTTCTGAATTGAAGTGACATTTAAGAACATTGGTAAGCATAGAAAGAATACTTAGATCAGTGAGGAATTCTGCTACCATCCTCTGGCCTCTTCTTTAGATGGGGAGCCATAAAAAGGAGAGGCAATAAAAGTCCCAAATAGGTTTGAAGATCTGGATGCTAGGGAGAAGCAATATAGTAGGCTTCTCTACTTCAGGTAGAGTAGAGCGGGTAAGAATGAGAGATGGAGTGCCTCTTCAAGTCTTTCAGCTCCTGTGGAAAATAATAAAACAATGGAGATCTCAAAGTTCCAATGTGCTAAAGTAGGGTGCAGAATGTAGCTAAGAATTAAAAACCACTGTGCCTCTCATGGGGTTCCTCTAAATGAGCTCAGAGAATTCGTAGTAAGAAATAATGAGATAAGGGCTGAATCAGCAAGAAAGACCATTGAGTGCTAGCCTCCAATCCAATGATCACCATATTTTGTCCATGCAGAGAAAATAGAAGTTCTTGGAGTAGTTAGGATCATCAGTAGAGTGAGCTGAAGGCAGTCACTAAGACAAGGAGAGACAGTCTTCCCATTAGCAGAGGCTTGCTATAGAGGATGACACTGTGACCAGATGACCCTTTCCAAATATGAGAAAGGCATATATCATTCTGGTGACAAGAGAAAGAGGCAATGACTGAGGATTCTAGAAGTGTTCTTAAACCAGAAGTCTCCTTTATGAGGTCCTGTTCATAAAAGTGGGGTTCTGATCCAGCCCTTTTGTCTCCCGTGAAGTTCTCCTGGGTGATGACATTCAGGCCCATCCTACACTCTTACTATTTTTGCACTAATAATACCCAAATCTCTTCCTTTAGACCATACAGCTCCTTTTAATTTCAGACCCATATATAACCTTCACCTGTCCAAAAGGAAACTCATCTTTGCCCCTAAATCTGTTCTTCATTTCAATGCACCCCCTTGTACATAGGTATCTGTATTTCTTGTGTTATACACGTTTACTTCATTGTCAGCTATCAGTTACTGCTCTTAACACTCTTGAATGCTCCCACTCTTGTCTGTTCTCTGAACCTCAATGCAGGCCAGATCCAAGGTTATGTATCATCTATAGTATTAAACAGTCAAATTGTTTCCTTTGTCTTAACCCTTCATCTTTTCCCAGTGTTCTCTAAACTGCAGTCAGTGATATTTTGCAAATTTGATTCTGGTTAAGTGTTACTTGTGACTTAAATATTCTCTGTTAACAACTCTGATTGTTCTCAAGACAAACTTTAAACTCTTTAGCTTGATAAACAAATCTGTGTGATACGGTTCCAACTACCTTTCTATTATTTTACTATTTACTATCTTAAACTGTAACCTCCAAGTATATTGAATATCTTTTAGTTCCAGAATCCCTTGGCTTTCTGCACATGGTATTTAAATTACCTGAAGCATTCTCCTAATCATCCTTCCCCACATTCACAAGTTAGTGCTCTAGTTTCCCATCTGGGAGTCTTGTTTGGTGTTTCCCATACACCTCATGGATCCATCTATGCAATGGAGTCTGGGAAATATTTATATATAGTTTTCCTAAATAATAGAAAAGAGGAAAAAAGAATTATTAATAGTTCTTGTCTTGGTAAATGGCATCACCAATATCCTGAAACCAAATAAAAAATTAAGGTTTTCTTTTCTTTTCACCCTTTATATTGAATTCATCATGAAGTTGTATTAATTCTATTTCCCAAACATTTCCTTTTGATCCCACTGTAATTGTTGCAGTTCATACCCTCACCATCATAGCCATTTACCAACCCCCTTTGTTTCCAGGTTTGCTCTTCAAGCTGCCGTAAATGGAAATCCAGTATTATTGGTATGCTGTTTAAAATGTGCCTGCTCCACTAGCTCTCCATCACCTACACTCTACACGTGTGACATTAAGGAAGGAAGACCCCCATTATTTGTCTTTGCTTACCTTATGTCTCTCTGCTTCCTCAAGACTCTGTTGCAGTCACATTAAACTAGAACACAACACATTTTTTTGTAAAGAGCCAGATATTAAATATTTTAGGCTTGGAGGACAAAAGGTCTCTGTCACAACTATTCCAACTCTACTGTAGCACAAAAACAGCTATAGACAACACGTAAGGGAATGAGCATGGATGTATTTCCATAGAACTACTTTATTTATGAACACTGAAATTTTAATTTTATGTAATTGTCATGTGTAATAAAATAGTCTTCTTTTTATTCCTCCCCCCCAACCATTTACAAATGTAAAAAGCACTCTTAGCTAACAGGCTGCATGAAAACAGCTGACAAGCCAGATTTGGCCCACGGGCTATAATTTGCTGACCCTTGCAGTAAGCCATTCTAAGAGCACTGAATGTACCAAGAAGTTTCAGGCTCATGTTTTCTTTGCCTGACATGGCTCTGTTGTTTAGACTGGACAGCTATAACCTAAATGGAGCTTCAATAGAAGTTAAGTTTCATTATCATCTCCAGTGAAGTGTTCTCTAATCCTTAAACTCCAAACTGGAGAGAAATTGATCATTTTTTCTTTTATGTTCTTGAAATACCTTGTAGAGTCTTCTACTATAGTACTTTTCAGGCTTTATTGCAATTATTTATTTACTTGTGTGTCTCCACCACTCATTCAGGGTAATGGATTATGTTTTCTCTGTTTTTGAATTTCTGGCTCCTTGGCACATAATGCCACTTACCATTTTTGTTTCATGGGGTCATCAAGGAAAAGGACAGCTGGGAGACTTAAGTCCTATTTTGCAGATAGTAATCTGATGAGGAGAAGAATTTTAATATGTGTAGTGAGGGAGGTGTTTGAGGCAGGAATAGAAAATTACCCAAATGAGAGAGAAAATTAGTGATTGGATGAGTGGTGTCTACAATAAAATTGACTATAGTGTACATTAAAATATACATTCCTTTTCAACTACAAGAGTAAAAACTCTTTGGAGGTTAAAATAAAAACAAAGTTTCTCTTCAATTGTGCAAAAATAAATGTCGGGGCTCTTTATGTCTTCCTTTTTTTCATTTTAAATTTCATTAAAAACTCATGGTCAGTTTTTGAAACTTACATCAGTAACAGAAATGGGAAAGTAAATACCTTGTTGTTCTAGAGTTAAATTTTATATTATCAATTTAGAAAAGTAATTTTTCATTGAGTTTATTTTAAATTAAGTTGACAAGGGTCCTGAGAGTTTCTGTGTAATTTTTTAATGGAGATGTTTCTCAGTATATAATTTGGAGTATGTAATTATGCATGGAATTTTGCTGTCTGTAGGCAGATTGTGACACAAATCAGTTTGTTAAAATACCTGTGCTCAAGGTAGACACCTGTTATACTAGCAAGCAGGAGGCCATGATTAAGTAAGTGCCAACCCAATGAAATTACTATAGGTAAGTAAAACATCTGAGAGAATTTTTTTTTGTTAACTACATGCATAATGTGGGAGTTAAACCTCATTATTTATAGTTTTTTCCCCTCAAAATTTTAATGGAGTTATTTAAAAATTTTTGTTTTTGTAATAATGAAATGAATGTTGGCTAAGGGCGGGGATTAAAGACTCTGGGACTTTGTTTCGTCTTGCAGGTATTAGACTGATACTGCTTCACATAGAGAGCTAACTTGTAAAATGTATTCCTCTTTCTAATGTTCAAGTTCCTTGAGGGCAAAGAGTGGTTCTTTTAAAATCTCTTCTCTTCTATACCAAATATCTAACACAGTAGAGTACACTCTCATTGTAAAAGGTAGGTTAGCAGCAGGTTAGGGGTGAGTTTTATGTTCTAAAGTTTGCATATAAACCAAAAATTGAACCTGTGAAAATGCTCTTAAAAATATCTTACACTACTAATAAAAAACAGAAGGCAGACATAACATCTTTCAATAAGTTTGTCACAGTTGACTTTTCCTGTAGCTTTGGAATAGATGCTTGGCTGCAGAACACATGAGGTACTTTGCTTACATTTTAGGGGCCAAGTTGGACCCCCTAAAATGTACCCAGCATGTTTATATGTTATCACGATATTTAATGTTTAGAGTTGAATTTCTCTAACTTTGATACGTATACAGTGCGACCTTATGTACAATAAGGGCTCAATGGATATTTATTGAATACTTGATTAGTTCAAACAATTAAAATATTACTTTTTAAAAATAATAACACATAAGTATTGAACAAAAATCCCTTGATAATTTTGTCAGCCTTCTCTCTAGTACAAGGCATTTGTTTACAAGGTCAGTTCATACTCTTCATGAAAAGGGCTGAAGTATTTGTTTGGAGGCCAGGTGTTATTCTGAAATTCATGAAACCAGGAGCTGCAGTTCTCTTGAGCTATGACTGTTAATAACTGCTGCAGGTATGACCTCAGTTCTGCGGGCAGCTTTGCAGTCGAGGAGCCATGAAATGTATGTAATTATTCTGGTAAAATCCCACAGATTATCCCCACCTTATAGGGAAAAGTGATGTCTTTGCAGTTTTGCTAGATGTCCATGCCCATCAAAGGGTGCCAGAGCTACATTTGTTAAAGTAATAGTGTTTGAGAAACCTGATGTTTTTAGAACCCAACTCAATACAGTGGGCATGGTGCCTTTTACCCAAAACAGGCTTGTTAAAGAAGTCCAGAAACATAATATGACATCTTAATACCTACCAATGCTGCTAATTTCTTTGTGTTACTGTTCTGTGATAGAGTTTCCAAACTCATTGAGTTTATTAAGGAAGTTGCCATCCCCATATGAGCATTAAGGAAACATGATTCATTATTTTATGGGCAAGAGATGAGTAAGACTGGCATTGAAGCAAGATATCTCTGAAAATTTACTGTTAGGGAAACCAATAGGAATTTTTTTCTCCCTGAGGTAAAAACAAAAGCAAAATCTGAACAAAGCTTGTAATAAAGGTGGTAGGAGGCTTAATGTAATTTTTAAAAGAATATTTTGCCACAAAAGCTTATCTTAGTTATCATAATAGATTTATAAATATGAAGGTCATGGATACCTAATCTATTCTTTAGAAGAATAATACATCACCATTATAAATAGAAAACTATCATTTTCATTTTGGTAATCACTATCTCAGTCATAACACATGTTTTTATTGTCTCATATGAAGTCCTTAATGAACCTAAGTGGATTTTTTATAATGCTGGAGATAGTTTTTGGAACTGTGATTAACTTTGAGACAATATCAAATTATAAGTTATTTCTGCCTTCAGATAGGTTGATCCTTATTAATGCAGTGATAAAACTACTCAACAAATTCAGCAGAAAAATAATTCAGAGCAAAATGAAGTCATCAGTATGACTGGCATAAATGAGAAAACTCAGGTAAGGAAAAAGAAATCATGTGTTTTGGTTGTTTTTGCTTTGGGACAGATTAATTTCTGGTTAGGGAAATATATCTGCCATATTTATATATTTTTGCTTGCATTTCATGCAACTAATTTCCATAAAAATAAAAATTTCACTCATGTAACAGGACAAACAGAGATATACACACAATAAACATCATTCCCTTAATTTTTCAGTGTTATTTATTTTGTAATGGGGAATACAAAATATGTAAAACATATAAAAATACTGTATAAATCATAAAGTCATTTCTACAGCTTGCATGAATCCTTTACATACATATTTCTTTTAGGATATAAAAAGATGATTTGGAAAATCAAGATAAAGCCATTGCCAAACAAATTACAGAATCAATCACCTAGTAATAATAATATTTCATATTTATATAGTGCTTTACAATTTATAAAGCACTTCCACATATAGTATATCATCATGGTTTTAAGCAGTATGTTTCCTGTAAAAACAAAAATGTATACTAAAAGTTATCCAGGTACCACAGGTGGAAGGAATCAGAAAGCCAGTGAAAGGTGAGGAAATGAATTATACAGTTAGAAGACAGTTGATGTGTTAGGAGCCAACTTGGAGTATTTCAAGGAGCAAGTGTTACTGCTACCTGTATTGATCACAGGGAAGGAATCCAATAACATTCAAGCTGAAATTTGCCCATTAGTTATGGCATTTGGAAAGAAAATGGGGGAGCAGTTAGAGAAAAATTGTTTGCAAAGGAGAATTTACTGTGAAGTTAAAGGAGTTTAAGCCTCAGGACCACTCAAATACATATTCTTCATATTCCTAACCTCATGTTCACAGTTTTGTAACCTGTCTTCATAAAGGGGACCTCAAAACTGTAAGCTTTCAGTCCTGCAAAGCCTGTTCTATTTCTGAGTTTGGAGACGGAAGCCTGTTACAATGAGTTGAGACGTGAATGGGAGAGAAGAGGAGTGGTCGGGGGAGTTGTGTGTGTATACACACAGCTAGCTTTAAGAGTGTATGGCCAGTATATTAACACAGGGCCCCAGGCTCACAAGAGCACTTTGCCTGGGTTTTAGTGCTCTTGCATTGCTGTGTTGATATTCTTCACAACTTTATCTTTTAGTTTATGTTTTATAGTGAGGGTTGGTCAGACAATGAAGCATCCACTGGGGCTGGGACCTCAGCTTTCCCCAGTCATACCTCTTTCAGAGGAGAGGTTTTCTGTTACTTGATCCTCAGCCCTCTGGCACTCCAGGTCCACTTGGCCTCCACCTCCCTGCCATTGCTGTTGCCCTAGGCTTCTGGAGAGTGCCTGGGCATGGGTGTGTGCATCCTGCCATGTCTTGGGGCTGAAAGCATTGTAGTACTTTTGGTAGGTGGCCATAAGTCATTGTGGACTAGCTCAGCTCACGTTGGACCTAGGTACTTAGTGCTTCCCAACGTGGAGGTTTAAAAACCATTGTGTTTCACCCATTTGTGTGGCTTGCAGTAACGGGCCTGTGGGAGAGAGATGACTGGCTAGACTTTTTCAGACCCTGCGCCTCCCTGGGATGTAGTACATGGGTTGGAGGCTGGTGCAGGGGGGATCCTGGCAATAATAAGGCTGGAGGGAATGCAGCCTTGCACGTGGTGAAGTGGGGCTCCCTGGTACTTGTGATGGTCTTCACTCCAAGCCTCTGTGATTGGAGGGATTCTCTCTTCCTCCTTCCAGTTTACCTAGTTCTGGCTCCCTTTTGTTCCTCTGGCCAGCTCAAGGCACCCTTTGGAGATGAGCAACAAAATATGAATTTCATCATTTTGGGGATGTCACATATGAGTTAAGTACTCTGATATTTGCATTTAAAAAATAAAAAATAAGACTGGCATTGCATAATATAAAGATGAATGGTAAAATTTATGCTAAAAATTTTTAATTTTCCTTTAGATTTTAGAATGTTATTAAATAGCAAATTAAAAAAAACAGCATGAGAACTCAAGAGAGATTATAGGAGACATGAAAAATGATATACACAAACCTTTGGGGGCATTTTCCCTTTATTCTGAACAAAAGCCCACATTTTCATTTTTCACTGGATTCTACAAGTTTTGTAGCTCGTGTTGCGTGTGTATATTTAACAGAAAGAGAAAAGATGGAGCCAGAGAGAGAGTTGGGAAAAGCCATCTGTTTGATGTGCTAAATTTGATTTTGATAAGTTAGCTGTCATTACCTTCAATAAAAAGAGAGAGTTTTGCTGAACTTTCTGCTTAAATCACTCAGGTGTGTCTGATTGGTAGAGCCTAGCTCATGCCTGTGCCCTAGCAGCAAAGAAGGCTGGGAAAGCAGGCACTTCATGCTTTTTGTTCTCATAGTGTTAAGTAGTCTCTGTTTCTTACCAAGGGTCATAAAAATAGGAATTGTCTAAACCTGGGAAGTGTAGATGCTATAGCAGCAACTCTGGGTGCCTTACTCATATCCCTTGAAACTCACCACTTTGGTATGTTCTGGCTGACCTTGACATTAAACGGTCAGTGTCTTTGCTTTAAGGTCTGTTTCCAAAGCTAGTAAAGGAGGCTCTGCTCATTCACAAGAGTGGCTAGAAGTGCTGGAGGAACTAAGTGCTGATACAGGCTACAGCTCTCTCCATCTCTCCTTGGGTGAAATAACTATGAGATTTGTGTTTTAAACCATTTCCCAGAATTCCCAAGTGAGAGTAAGCTCTAATCTAATCTCTCAATGTGGCAGTTGTCTTGATAACACCCTTTATTGGTTTCCTCTCCTTTGATCCACCTCCCTCACCGAGAAGTGGTTCCTTTATTTTCCAAACCATCACTTTGTACTTGAACCTTTTTCTCAGGATCAGCTTATGAAGGAATTCAAACTAAAATAGATGCAGAACAGGCAAAACAAAACAAAAACAATGTCTATCCTTCTGATGTAAGTATGCAGTTCTCTACTTCAGTAACAGCTCTCTGAGTACATTTTTTAATAATACTTATTTGTCTATCGAGTCTTTTGGTTAGGCCCACAAAATCTGGGACGGTATACTTTTGGCTGTGAGTCCCCAGTGTTCATTGCAGAGGCTGGATGTAATAAGTGCCCAATAAATAGCTGCCAGTGCACAAGTGAGTGAAGTGATTAATGATTACATGCTTCTCCGAACATAATGGCTCATGAAAAATGTATATGAAAATGTACATGTTATTACTGTTACCTAAATTTCTGATTGAAAGGTTTGTGATTATCTCTGTGTTTTCCAATCTGCCCAATTTTATTTTTGGCCTGGTTGCTGTGTAGATGTAGGCATGTGATCAGTGCTAATTTCTAAATGTGAGGGTGTACAGAGAACAATGCCCTACTGGTTGGTTTGTTTGGTTTTTTTTTAGCTTGAAATTACAGAAAAAAATGTCTCTAAAATCTGTCTTCAACATGGAAAAGATACTAAGCAGACCTAGACCAGGTTGCAAACCTTCTTTCTCTTACCTGATGCCTGAAAGGTTTGAAAGATCCAGAGGGATGTGTATCTTTTCAGAGACTCAGCTCAAACATACTGTTTTAGCCCATGAGTTTGGTCCTAGCATTTCCCAGAAAGGTGTCTTTTAACATTTTTTTTTAACTGAGTTTTTATGCTGAATTTAAAGGTGGTGCAATTTGCCAGCTCAGGGCTTCTCAAATCAGAGAATCTGTGTTTCCTAGATGTTTGACTCACAGAGCTAATGCCACCCACATTCCAGAAGCCTACCAGAATGTAGGCTCCAAGCAAATGCCTATACATACTCTTTACCTTCCCTGAATAAAAACATTTTTGAAAGTGCATCAGTTTGAAGGTCAAATCTCCTTAATTTTTATTCCTTTTCATATTATTTTCATAATTATTCTCTTTTCTCTTCTCATTCTTAAAACAATGAAGAGGAAATCATGCAGATGGCAGGGTGTTAAAAGCATTAAGCAAGTGAATGTTAACACTGAAGGAAGTAACGGCGAGTTCTTCAGTCACTTACATTCAGAAGAATTTGTGAAAGCAATGAAAGCAAAATGTGCTTTCCAGTGTTCCAAGTGAAAGATTATTTCTGGTTTGAATATGGAACATGAAAATATGAATGGAGTTATCCCTAGGGTAATCTTAGTAGGAGGAGTGTCTCTAGCAGTAGGAGTATCTCTAGGATAATCAACTGTCCCTAAAGTAAATAAATGAATAACTAAAACTTCAGTTCTAAAGTAGCTAAGGATTTAAATAGAATTGTGCAAGTTTTTGAATTTTCTACTCTGATTTAATATTTGAACTTTGGCATATCGTGTTAGCATGTTATTTAAAAAGTTGGTGATCATGCTTTAATAAAACTTTATGTTTTTTATTTTAAAATGACCAAGTTTCAAAAAAGCTTTAAGACTACATTAGAGTCTTATTACTGTTTTAGTAAATTACCAAAGTGTAGTAGCTTAAAACAATGCAAATCTATTATCTTATATTCTGGAAGTCGGAAGTCAGGAGGGGGTTGCGCTGGGCTAAAACCCAGATGTAAACAAGACTGTGCTCCTTCTGGGAGCTGTAGAGGAGAACCCATTTCCTTTTGCAGTTTCTAGAGGTTGTTCCTTTAACTTGTAATCTCTTTCCTGCATCTTCCAAACCAGCGGTGATGGGTTGGGTTTTCACATTAAATCACTGTGACTCGCTGCCTCCCTCTTGTACCTATGGGGACCCTTGAGATGACACTGGGCCTACCTGGATAGTTTAAGAGAATTACTCTGGGTCAAGGTCAGCTGATCAGCAACCTTAATTCCATCTACAACCCTAATCCCCCTTGCCATGAAATATAACATATTTACAGTTTCCAGGGGTTAGATTATGGATATCTTTGGGGATGCTTATTTTGCCTACCACAAGATAATTTATAAAACTACACAAAAATAGCAAAAGAACATAAACTAAAAATGAAAATAATACATCAAAAAATATGATAACTTTGGTATAAAATGAATGCAGAAATGAAGCCAACAGAAAAAGGCACACTAATGAGGTCCTGTACACTTTCTTTGAGTTCCAAGTCAGTGATTCTTAAACTCTGGATTTAAATCATACTTTTAAATGCTACAATTTTTTATGACATTCTTGAAGAGATTAAAAAATTAAAGCAGTCATGTCACCAATAGTTATATCCCTGCCCCAGTATAACTCTATCTCCCATTTTCATTAAAGCAATCTTAGAGAACTTGACGGCCCTTAGGAGCAGTTACAGCTTACAGAGAACGGTTTGCCTGTACCTTATTCTCCCATGAAATAAGAAGGCAAAGATCTTGCCTGTTCTGTAAACACCCTCCTTTTGGTGCTTGCCTAATTTTTCTTTTTCTTATCTCTCATCTTATTGCATCAAGATGAACCTGTCTGAACAGTTTGCTCAGTACAACAATACATTTGACACAAATTTCCATGACAATAGGTGTACTCAAACTGTAACCAAAAAAAAGGTCTAAATGTTGGTCAAAATATGAGTGCACACCCATGCAGTGCCAGAATGCCAGAGGATCAGAACACACTAGATGTAAGCTCTCTTTCATTAAATACAAAGAGAGATACATACATTAGTATGCATATGATCTGTAACATAATTCATAGCATGTATAGGATAAAAGCAGATTAAATTCTTAGCAGAAGGTCAACTATCCCTGATAATAGCTATCATTTTTATTGTGCTAATTGTATCTCTGATGTACCTAGCACTCTTTGAAGTGCATTTACATACTTTAACTGACTTAATCTGTACAATGAGTGGCTCTGCTTCTATTCCTATTTTGTAAATGAAGAATTTAAGGCAAAGAGAGGCTAACTGACCTCTTCAATGTCCCACAGAATCTGGGATTTGAATCCAGCTAGTTTGGTTTCAACTCTATGATTTTACCATCAACAGTATTTCTCCAAAAAACAAAACAACAACAACAAAAATACATTCCCACAATCCTCATAAAGAAGACAATCATGCCAGGCTTTTTACAAAAGTTACTACTTTGAGTAACTCCATTTACTGGATAGTTTCACCAATGGAAGTTTGGGTGAAAATGACACCTCAATCATTGAAGATCTTTTACTCTTCTAGAAAGCTCCTTCACCTAGAATGCCATCCTCCTTTCTTTTCTGCCCCCTCCATTTGTTCACTCCTTCTAATGTCTATCTTAGAATAAGTATCACTTCTTTAGGACAACTTTCTATTCTTTTTTGTTTCCATTATATAATTGTATTTTGTGTTGAATTCTCTAATAAAGTGATGTTCTTTTACCTGCCTAGTATTCAATTCAGTTTGTAATTAATTTGGTTAAATTGTTTTGTTTGTAATTTATTTTAAGATGTGTGTCTTTTGCCAGACTGCAGCATCCAAAAGAATGAACCATGTTTACCGTTTGCTCCCCATTATACCCCTAGACCTAGCATAGTGCCTGTCACATAATAGGTGATTAATAAGCAATTGTGAAGTGAATGAATGGAATCTTTGTTTCTGTTTGTCCTTCACGTTATGTTTTATTATAAGCAATTTTATATCTCAAATCATAGGACAAATTAATTTGGTTGCAAAAATGATTTAAAAATATTTTTATCTCTGAAACTTTATATTTGTTACATTTAGCAAAACATTGTTTACATGGATATGAGATGAAAAATGATGTTGCTTTTACTGCTGTTCACTGATCCTTGCACGTACTCTCAAACCCCTTGCCTCTCCTTGTATTCCTACTAGTCCATTAACTATATAACAAATCCAGTCAAATCCAGTCAAATCCAGTCTTTTGCCTCCACTGTGCCTTTATCTGCAGAGGTGCCCAAACTTTGAAGAAAAACACGATGACAACTGGTAATACCTTAAATCTATGATCCCTGACTGTAAGGGGCTCCTTAATATTTCCCGGCAATGACATCATATTCCCTCCACCATTCACTCATACTCTTCTGAAAAACTATTTCTCCTCTCTGTTTGGACATCTAACACAGTCTTCCTCTTCTTTGCTTTCAACCGATATCCTTGTTCAGATTTTATTGAAAAGAAGACTCCCACAACCTGCCCCCACGACTTGCCTCCCTGTGTTCGTGCTTATTCATGCTGCCTTCCTGCCTGCTGCCAAGGATGGACCATCTTGAATGCCTCGTGATCCTTCAAGCTTGGTCCTCCAGCAATTCTCTCTTTTCTCCGGCAACTTCCATTTTTTTTTTTCTCTTCTGCTGAGTTATTGCAGCTAGTCCATAAGATGCTATTATTTTTCCCATCTTGAAAATAAATAAATAAATAAATAAAGCAAAAAAAAAAAATATCTATCTTAACCCTCATTTCTCTTTCCCTTTCTCTAGCAAAGCTTCTTGAAAGGGTTGTCTAAGCTCCCCATCTCATTGTTTTTTTTTAACCAACAATTCTAGATGAAACCCATTTCAGTCAACTTTTATATCCTCCTCACCACAGATACTCCAAATGTGCAGTATCTTCTGTTCCTATTTGTTCATAACACTGAGCATTTGCATCTAGCACCGGGTAAGGCAAGACTAGTCCAGAATCAGTGTCTATTCCTGTCAGGAACCCCTGGTAGCTTCCCAGGGCCACCAGCACCAGTCTGACTGGCCAGCTATGTTCAGAGCCTCGCCACCAGGGAACCTGCCACGTAGCCATCTGCAGTCTTTCTCTCTCTTACTGGCAGACAGAACATTTTTTTACTGCCACTTTGTGCCTCAGAGAGGGGAAGGGAGATATGTCTAGATTCAGCCCATCTCTGACTGAATATCCCCACGTCCAGGTGGCCCTTTCAAGGGCGTACAAGGAGATAAGTGCTAGTTAATTCCAGTAACTTTTTAGACCAGGAAGGCAGTTCCTCCAGCGGACACCCACATGTTCTAATTTAATGCACCCTTCTAATTTTCATAGGGCTGAGCCCCTTAAGGGCATTCCTTTAATAGGCCAGATTTCCATTACCGTCCTGCCTAACCCTATGGCCAGGCCTTTGGCCACAGCCCATGAGTCACTGAAAAAGCCAGACGTAGGGCCTTTTACCACTGTTCAGTTCTTGCGTCACTGCGAGGAAAACAGCATGCAGTTCACCCCGCTGAGCTGGTTTGTTTTTTCCCCTTTGATCACAGTGATGGCCTTCCACGCAAGATGTCCACTCACTGCGGAACCGCTGTCCACACACCAGGCAGCTCTTTGTTGGTCAGTTGAGAGCTCTTGTAAGGACTGTCCAAGTGACAATAGAATCTAGTAACTTCTCACATGGTTCTGGAGTCAGTCCTAGGTGAAAAGAGATTCCCTGCTGGTGAGTATCTCTTCTTCACAATTTCCAGGTAGTATGGTCCTGTATAAACCATTTCCATTTTATTATGAAAAATTTTTGATTGCTGTCATCCCCATTACAGCATTTCTCTGACATCACCCAAGATATTGTGGGTATTTCAGTTTCAGGATCATGTTGTGTCCTTCAGTCATAGATGTAATTTCATAATGCCTACTAGCAAGGTAGTAAGTGCTTCTCAGATGGAGATTCTGTAGTCCAAAGTTCCAGTACTTGTTGGGAGGCACTCACGGGCTTTTGCCGTAAGCCCTAGCCTACACTCCACGTACTGCCAGAGAATTTGTTCGTACAAAAGCACTCCAGCTTCTGTCCTCCAGTGTGTGGGCTCAGGCATCTTACTGATTCCCACTTAGCAGATTTATATGCCTTCTGTTTTATAATACTAGGTTGGGAAAATGTTTCCTAGTCAGATATAATGTTCATCCCCATAATACAATCAGGTAAAAGAGATACAATCATTTCACATAAAGCCTGATCAAACATACCAATTTCTTACAAACGTTGACCGTAATTCCATCAACCCTTACACTCCTAACTGTGACTATTAGAACTTCAACAGGTTTTGATTTTACAATATATGCAGGGGAAGTGTTCGCTGGCTAGACACAATACCCATTCCATGAAACATTCAGGTGAAGTTTATACAATTGCTTTATATAGTATCCATCTTTCATAATCCTATCAGTCATTCCAATTTACATCCCCTCAATCTAATTGTAGCATGAGTCAGGGCTTCACCAATGGGTTTTGGTGCCACAGTTCACAGGACTTCTATATCAGGGAGTCCTAGAAACTTCTCATCTTCTTCCCCTATTTTGTGCTCTGTTGTGCCCAGTTAGGGGTCAAGCCAAGGGAGCTATTCCCTTTTGTCAGTTTTTATCTTGGTTGATCTGCCTAACCACTGCTCTAAGTGATTGCTGGTCAGGTTTCTCATAGTGATTTGTACCTTTTGACTTTTTAAATTTCTCCGAACAGAGGTAAATAGTGTTACTAGCAGCTTGGGTTCTTGTGATCTCCCAGGATGGAAGTTCTGGCAGGAGGAAAAGATTTATTACACTTGTGCACAAGAGAACCAACACTGAAGAAGGAAAGGTTTGGTGACTCCTTGAGAGAAATTGGGGCAGGGTTTGCAAGGGGAGGAAGAGGAGGTGGAGTTCCAGGCAACTGGGAAAGAAGTCTGTTTCTTTAGTCATAAATAACACTTTTTTTACATCAGACTCCTGGGCGCCAGCAGCTGGTCGCAGCTACCTTAGAGACATTCCCTCCTTCTGCAAAACAAACTCATAAATTCTCCTCGAGACCCTAAAGTTATTTCCTCCTGTTTGACAAAGAAACAGCACATCAGCAGTGCAAAATGATACTGTGAGAACAAAAGAGTTGTGCAGGAAGAGTGGCTAACGTGAACAAAGGCCTAATTGAAAATTAAGTTACTTAATTGTAGCTTCCAAAATACTAGGGGCATTAAAGTTACAAGGGGCTTGGCAATAGCTTTTTCACCTGGGGTGTTCCACTTGGCATTCATAGAGAAGATGGACATTTCTCTTTTGGAGGCCAAACTGACCTTGCAGTGGCTTTACTCCAGTCCGTGAGACTGACTGTCCCTTCAGGAATAACCTCCTGTGTGTCTGGATCATGTGTAGCCATCTGTGATTGTTGAGTGGAGAGCTCTGTGTCCTATATCGATCCAAACATGCTCTTCTACACTCTTCTACTTTGCAGCCTTCAAAAACCAAGGACAGACTTCTTCAATTAGTCATCCGTTTTAGCAAGGGTTCCTCAGGGAGCTGATGATACCAATTTACACAATAAAACAATTCCTTCACACTCTTCTCTTAGGTTTCAAGAGTTTCTTGCTGTTGTATTTCTCTCATGTTGAGTATACCTTCTTGGTAACAAGAGTTCTTAGAGGGACTTTTCTTATCGGTCCAAAAGTCCATGTGCCTGACATTTCAAAAGGCCAAAACTTGAAACACCAGAGTTTGAAGTATGAAAACGTTTATTGATCATGAAGTCACCAAATCAAGAAAAAGAGGGCCCTAGTCGTTCCTCAAATCCATCTTAAGAAAGCAGCGTTCAGCTGTCCTTTATGTCGGGGGAACAGAAAATGGGAGGGACTGTTTCTGTGAAAACTCAAGCCCTAAGCAGAATTTCTCTAACGATTAGCAGGTCTAAAGCAGGAGCTGCGGGCCTGAAGGTCGTGGGAACAACCAGGCCCAAACCAGATGCAGTCAGCATTTGCCTGTGTTGTGCTTTCTGTTATCCCTGCGTAATTTTTCCCTTGGAATGGGGAGGGGTGGCTTTTGAGACTAGTGACTGAAGCTCAGACTCACTGAAATCTGAGCCAGGTGTAGCATCAAGGTCCTGTTGTCCCTTTTACTTTTAGTTGAGCTATTAAGGATAAACAATAACCAAGGGATTGAATATTTTGCCCTTTTCTTATTAGTCTGAATTTCACTGTATTTTCAGTGAATTAATGTACCAGGAGTTGGATCCATCTTGAAATTTCTTTGATAACTTTTAATTTTAATAACTAATTGCAGCATAATTGCTGCTCCATATTATAGATGATCATGTGGTCACCCAGGACTGAAATGTTCTTCATCCTCTACCTTTTCATCTTCTCTTCCCAAAGCTCACAGGTTTCTGTGAGCCAGGGATGATTTAGCAGATCCCTCTTCACTGACACCAACATTTTTAGGATTCCTGGACCCAGTACCAATGCATTTGGGAGTCGGGTGGGAGTGTAATTCCCACACAATACCAAGCAATTCTTGGACACCATCAGAGTGTCTAAGAATTTAATTCAATTCCAACACTATCTCCCTAGAGATAGCATCTTATGTTTTCCATTCCTGAATTAACTCTCTTACCTAGATATCTCTCCTGACCTTCAGTCATGTCCATTTGCCTATTTAATATAATTAAACTAGTCAATGATACACTCCCTCCCAAAATTCATTCTATTTGCAGTCAGCCTCATCTCAGGGAATGGCAGATTCATTTGTCTACTTTTTCAGGCCTAGGAGCCATCCTTCACTTCTCTCCTTTAGTTTCAGAAAGACATCTGAGATCCATGTACTTTTCACCACCTTTGCACTGCATGTTGCACCCTGGTCCGAGCCACTATGTGGCCACATGGAGACAGTGGCCAATTCTACCTGGTGAAATCAAGAAAGACTTGCAGGTTACGCTTAACATTGAGTCCTGAAAATTAAGGACCCATTTGCCAGGTAGGTAGAGGGCAGGAAAAAAAAACGTCCAGGGAAAAAAGTGAGAATAAAGACATCATGATTCCACTTATTACGTTAACAGTGATTTTAAAGGTAGTAAACTCCAATGATTTAAATCTCTGGTTTGTCTAGGTATAAAATGTTTCAAAGGATGGGAAAAAAAAGACTTTGTAGTGACTATTTTGGTAACTATGTTGGAAAAAGAAAGCTCATACGGGGATGTGAATAGTACTGATTTTTTTTTTAATCAAAAAACTTTTATTTAAATTAACAGGTGAATAAGTTCTGAGAAAGAATTTAAGTAGCTCAAGCAGAAGGTATAAAAGCGTGTTGATCTCCAAGGGTGTATTGATTTGACTACAAATGTGAGTCACCTTTGCTCTTTATTTGTCAAAATCTGGCTTTAGGTGGGAGAGCGTAGTTGTTATTGCATTAAGGCTCCCGTGCACAAATGGCTGTCCAACGGGTTCCGAAGCCCTATGGACAGAACCATCCACTTCCCAGATACATCATATGTTTAACACTTTACTAGCAAAGTCCTTTCCTGTATTCGGCCACTTGATAAATGCTTGCATGAGCTTTGATATATGGTGACAGTTATCTACAGGAGGGAGGGGAGAAACAATTTGAGTGAGGGAAAGAAGAAAAGGGAACGAAGACCTCACAAAACTGAAATTTTGGGTTTTACAGAATCTCCAAAATAGATTAAAATTTCAATAGAATTAGAATTCAAAATTGAATGACTTTCTCAGTATTTCTTTGTAAAATTTTTTTTATTTTTTATTTTTCTTTTTGTAAAATTTTAACATTTATTTTTATCAAAGTAATGCCTATTGATATCATGGAAACAACCATGATATCAATATCTATCTGCCCTTTGATAGATGACTGGATAAAGAAGCTGTGGTACATACATACATGGAATATTACTCAGCTACAAGACAAGATGAAATACTGCCATTTGCAACAAAATTGAACCTTGAGATCATCAGGCTTAGCAAAATAAGCCAGACAGAAAAAAATCAAGAACAATATGACTTCACTCATATGTAGAATATAAAACTGAAAGCAACAAAGACACACAAAATTGGACACAATCAACAGTTCAGTCGTTACCTAAGGGCAAAAGGGGTGGGGGTGAGAGAGGAGGGAGGGGGTGAGAGAGGAGGGAGGGGGAGTCAAGTACACGGTGATGGAAAGAACTGACTCTGGGTGGTGAACACATGCAAATAGACGATGCACTGTAGAGTTGGACACCTGGAACCTATGTGATTCTTGCTAACCAATGTCACCCTAACAAGTTTAACAATAAAAAAAAAAAACACCAAAAAACCATGCTTATGAAAAAATAGCAGTTTACCTGGCTCACTCCTCCTCACTACTAATTCAGACTTTCTAGAGGTAAGCACTTTCAACTTTTAAAACTGTTTCTTCTATTTACTTCCAAATAATATGTTCACATTGCTATTTATTTTTTAATCTTAGGCATATTTTCTTGCATCTTGCTCTGAAAGAGGAATAATTAGCTTTCTTACCACCACACGCCACATACACACAACTTTTTTTCCATTTTCCAAATACAGTTATTCTGCAATTTTGGGTTAAGTCAATATTGCAGTGTTTACATTATTGGAATTGTGAGTTGGCATTCTGCGTGTGTGTTCGAGATAACAGCTTGTGTACACTTATAGCGGTATTTGTGGTTATTAAACCATGATTCAATTCCTTAATGTTGTAACTTCTAAAATGTTTTACTTTCAGTTTTTGAGTTTATCTTACAAATTTTATTGTCCTATACATAAATTATTAGTATTAATAGTCATTTATAAGGAGGTCTTTTATTAATATTTGGTCCCATTTACAAATTTAATTTATTAAGATTTTAATAATCAGTTTTAAACTTCATTTTCTATTTAATATATGTTTTTTATTTTTCAATTACAATTGATATTCAGTATTATTTTAGGTTCATGTGTACAGCATAGTGGTTAGACATTTATGTAATTTGCAAAGTGATCCCCTCAATAGGTCTAGTACCCACCTGGCACCATGCATAGCTATTACAATATTATTTACTATGTTCTCTATGCTGTACTTTACATCACTGTGACTATTTTGTAGCTGCCAATTTGTACTTCTTAATCCCAAACTTTTTCATCTAGCCTCCCGAACCCATCCCATCTGGCAACCATGAGTTTGTTCTCTGTATCTATGAATTTATTTCTGTTTTGTTTGTTTATTTCGATTCTATGGATAAGGTTATATGATATTTGTCTTCCTCTGTTTGACTTATTTCACTTAGCATAATACCCTCTAGGTCCATCTATATTGTTGCAAATGATAAGATTGCATTTTTTATGAGTGAGTAATATTCCATTGTATATATGTACTGCATGGGTATTTAGGTTTCTTCCTTATCTTGGTTGTTGTAAATAATACTGCAATAATGAACTTAGGGGTGCATGTATCTTTACAAAATAGTGTTTTGGATAACTTAGAATAAATATCCAGTTATGTTTTTAATTTTTTGAGGAGCCTGCATTCTGTTTTCCATAGTGGCTGCACCAATTTGCAATATTACTAACAATTCATGAGGGTTCCCTTTTCTCCACATCCTTGCCAACACTTGCTGTTTGGTTGTTTAATGAATGATAGCCATTCTGACAGGTGTGAGGTGATACCTCACTATGGTTTTAATTTGCATTTCTCTGATGATTTGTGACATTGAGCATCCTTTCATTTCTCTTTTGGCCATCTGTAAATCCTCTTTAGAGAAATGTCTATTCAGGTCCTCTGCCCATTTTTTAATTGGATTGTTTGTTTTCTTTTGATGTTGAGTTGTATGAGTTTTTTTTTTTTAAATAAATTTTGAATATTAACCCTTTATAGGATATATCATTGGTGAATATCATCACCCTTTCAGTAAGTGTCTTTTCATTTTGTTGATGTTTTCCTTTGCTGTGCAAAATTCTGTTTGATATTATTAAATATTTCATTTTGCTGACTAACAAACAAATACAAGAATTTAAACAATCCTATTATATCTAGCAAAGTAAATTTATAAATATAACTATTCTCCGGTTACCTTGTGTATTCCAACATGGCTGATATGTTTTCTATACATACAAATTAAAACAAAGGTATTAACATGTTTGTTATGAGTTAAATTTAATATAATGTTTTGTACTTTACTTTAAACTCACCATTGTTAAATTAGACTGTTACACTAAGGAAACAATTACTTTTTCCTAAGCATATTGAAATTCAGTGGACAGTGTTGGCCCAGGTCAATGCCTAAAATTATTATTTTTTAAAAATAATCTCTTAACCCATGTCTTGTTTAGAAAAACAAAAGTGCAATTTGCTGCCACATTTATTTAGTTTTTATATAAACACACTCTTTGAGGCTGAAGCAAATCTGACTGGTTTTCTATGTGAAAATTAAGTATAGAAACTGCTCTTGGAGTTATTTCTATACAGAACTTGTCTCTAATCCTAATGCAACAGAAATGCATGTGATGATAAGCATTTAATATTTTCTTTCATGTGTAGGAATGTTACGTTTTCTAGGATTTGACATTTTCAGTGATCAAGAATTACTGTATTTTGTAAATGGAAATAGCACTACTAAAAACAGATGCTATAAATAGAATGATGTCATTTGTTTCCGAAGATTATCAGAGTGATGTAAAAATAATAATAAAAGCGAGATTTCTAATGGCAAACTTTGGGGGTAAGGTTAGGTAAGGACTATAATCTGCAAATTATCTGGAGAGAAATGCTGCAGGCACATCGCCACCAGCGAGTATTCTCAGGACAACAGTGAAAAGGGTTAAAAAACAATTGATCTTCTGATCTACATGCCTGGAATTCAGTAACGCATTACTTAATTGTTAAGTTTAATTTAAGTCTGACTTTCTCCACCCCCGAACCTCCAAAATCAAGTTGTTTCATTACTCAATTGTATTATTCTAGTTGATAATATTCTGAATTCTTGTTATATTCTTCAAGTTGGTAAGGTCACAACATCTACAGATATTTAAATAATATTTAATGCTATTTTATATACTTTTCATGTCTCAAGGTCATTCTGAATGACAGTCACTGTATAAATATTACTCCAGCTACATGATGGTCCATTATTACATTTCCTATCTTGAAAATATTTTTCTACATTTGCTTTGATATTTTTCTCCTAGTATAGTCTGTGGATTCTAATATGTGCTCTTTTTTGGTTTTACATGTTAGCATATCTGAAATCAGAACTCTAAAAATGAAAGTTTAGAAATAACTTTATCAATTTATTTTGTGTTTCTTCTTTATATATTGTCAGCATGTTATAAATCCATGTCTACCTAGGTCTAAATATTAATAAATATAAATAAAAGAGTTGTACTTAATTAGTAAAACATTTTTTAGTAGTATATAAAATGATGGTACATTTTAGAAATTGCGATGTTTTAGATTTGAGGAAATACACTGTCACTTATTTATCCTAAAACTCTCTTCAGGAAGTGTGAAATTACTTTCAATGTTGCCAAGCATGGTGGTCATACTATGGCTTCTCTCCTTATTCTCTAGTCTGGCGGTTTTCTGTGTCTGCTACCTTCCTGTTGTGGAACTTCTGTCATCGTTATCCCTGGAATCTCCTCTCTCCTGTCTTGAATTCCCTTTTGTCTCGTATCTCCTTCTTCCTTCAGTTATTCCCTCATGTGAAAGAGAGTTCATCCTTGAAGTCTTGAATTTCTGGAAAATATTTCAGTCTTGCCTCATACTTATCTGTATTTTTTTTTTTTTTTTGATAATTTCCTCTTATCTGTGTTGGCTTTTAAAATTTTTTTATTCTTTATTTTTTTAAGTAACATTTATCATTTAGATGCTGTCCATCCTAGATTGATCTTCTATTTTTCTAATTTCCTATTTTATATTTTTTCCCCTTTTTCTGTTATGAGAATCATTTTCTCAAATTTATCATCTAAACCTTCAATTAAATTTTTAATTTCTGATTTTCTTAGTTTAATTTCTGTGAGTTTTTCTTTTTTTCCAGATATTTCTTCAAAACTTATATTACTTTCTGGTTGTCTCATCTCTTTTCCAATGTTAAATTTACTACATTAGAGAAGTTTCTTCTGCTGCCTGTATTGTTCCTGTTCCATCCAAGTTCCTTTTTATGTGTGTTTGTTTCACTCACTCTCATTTAAATGCCTTCTTCCAAGGTCAGCATTCTGGGCTGGCCAATTTGCCCAGAGAGGAATCCTCCAATCTCTACCTGACGGATAAGAGCCCACTGCCAATGATCAGTGAGCTGAGTGGATAAGGAAGCAGGGAGTGGGCTCAGTTAATTCCATGGTTTCATCATAGTGCTGTACCTCACCCCAGCTCTCCCTCTGGGTCTCAGTCTAGAGCTTCTCAGTTCACTGTTTCCAGAGAGAAAGCCTCTATCTTTTCCCTAGATTGTGAGGAGGATACGGCTTGAAGTCAAATGGGTATAGCCCTACTACTTCTAATGGGATATTCAGTAGAGGACAAAGGTATAAAATGTGCTTTAATAAGTGAATGGAAATTCTGAAGACCAATAATACCAGAGTAAAAACAAGACCCAATTATATTTATCTTTTCTTTTCCTCTTTCATTCACTCAACAAGTATTCAGTATTTACTTCGCACTTGTAAAAGACAATATGAGTACAAGAATCCAGTCACAATTCCTGCTTGTTTCAGGGTGCTTAGAGACAAACCAAGGGAAGAACATTAAAGAAATCATTACTTAATCAATCAGTTAACTAATTACATTTAAATAAGGTGCTATGAAGTAAAAGACAGTATCAAGAGAATATATGAAAAGGGGAATAACGTGTTCTGATGCTTGAGTGTGTACGTGTAGAACTAAGAGTTAACTAGACAAAGTTGGGAAGATGGGGTGGTGTGAGGGAGGCGAGACATTCCAGGTAGAAGGAATAGGGTGCTTAAAGACCCTGCATTCCAGAGGTTGGAAGAAAGTTGGCTTATTTAGGAATGGAAAGGAGGGAGGCCCACTGGCTGGAACACAGAGAACCAGCTGGAGAGCGGCAGCAGAGGAGGCAGAGACGTGGGCGGGGCAGGGTATGATGCAGAGCCCCCAAAGCAAGGCTAAATATTTGGGGAGGGACTTGATCCAATTTGTTTTTTAAAAAGATTACTCTCCTTGCTGATGGAGAATTTATTGAAGAAAGAACATTTAACTGCTGTGTGGGTGTAAAATTATATAATCTTTCTGATAAATGATTTGGCAAAATCTATCCAAAGCCTTTAAAAATTCAGTCTTTGGCCTGTTAATACAACTTGTATAATTCTTTCTAAAAAGGTAAAAAAAAAAAAAAAAAAGAAGACAAAGATTTATATACCCATATATATTCATATTTATTTACTGAAGTGAAAAATTAGAAATAATTCAAAAATCAAATAACTATAGCAACAACTAAATGTGTTGACTCTTTGCTGTTTTAAGCTATTTATGTATATTGACTTTTAAATTTCCTTATAATTTTATGAGATAGGTAATATTAATGTTCCTATTTAGAGAGAGATAATTTTACAGAGAAAGCGTTGAGGGGTCACAGAGATGGTGGATAGGACAGCTGGTTTGTCTGAATCTACATCCTGAGATTCTTCCATGAAATTACCAATTGGCAGCTAGACCTAGAGGATGAAATATTCTACAAACTTCAGAGTGAAGTCCTCAAGGAATATTTAATGACTTTGATAAAATGTTTACAACATAGTATTCGATAAAAAATACCAAAACACAAAATTGGCTATGTAAGCTTTCAATTATGCAAAATTAAAGATACATACATGTGTGGCAGGATTAGTAATCTGTATTATGCTAAAATTCTGTTGAGTCTTCGTCTCCTTCCTAGATCATAGAACTCTCTCATTTTTACTCCAAGGGTCCTGATTTTTCCAAGCCTGTTTCACATAACAGGCACGGATCACCCACATCAGAAACTGCTCTAAAGATGGTAAATCTCCAAGACAGAAGTTGCAAACTGCTGATGTGCTGTATAAAAATATTCACAGACTTGTTTGAGGAGCAGGTTTTTCTACTCCCTGAAAGACAGAGCTGTGACGAGGAAGCAGCAGCCTGTGAGAACAAGCAGATGGGAGGAAGGCACTGAAAGACCTCAGTCCCTGGGGAGGAAAGCAGAGCCTTCTTTTGTATGAGTACTGGGAAGGTGTCGACACTGACTCAATGCCAAGCAGTGCTCTTGTTGCTAATTCAGGAGTTTCACTAATTATCAACTCAGTGCCCCAGAGCATCTGCCCCCATCCAACCGATACCTGCGGTCAGTCTACTGAGACCTGTAGGGGATTTAGTTGTCCAGCAAGGAAATGGTGGCTGGAATAGACTTTAAGCTGGGACAGCAGGTAATATACCCCTCCTGTTACAGGGACATAGGAACAAAGAAGGTGAGAAAATACAGCAAGAGATCAACCATGCTCATGTATCGATGGTGATTATAGGTGATTGTTATTTTCTTTGTTGAACTTAAGTGCATTTTCAAAACGTTCTATGATGTATAACATTCAGAAAAATTTTATAAATGAAGAAAATATAATTTACAGTCTTCATGGGGCTGGGTTTGGCCAACAGAGTACCTGTTGCAATACCAAGAGTTTTCTTTGAAAGTCCATCTGAGTTCAGTGCAATTTATAAGTAAACAAATTCAAAGGCCCAGAGTTCTTAACTGTAAAGTACAGGCATTGTGATTTTAGTTTGAATAGCCACAAGTAGAGTCTAAAAAGAGAGGAGCAGTCTAAGGAGTCCTAACTTCAAGAGAGGATGAAATTAAAATTTCAGTGTTGTACCTAAGACTACTGGCCTGGATTGTAGTCTATAATCTCTTCTGAGTAACTTCCTCCATAGTATTTATCCCAGTTACACTTATTCTTATTCATGTGACTAATGTCTGCATTCTTCAGTAGACTGTTAACGCCACAAGAGCAGAAACTCCATTGTTTTCTTTTCTTACTATTGGAAAATTCAACCCAGAGACTATACTTGATACACAGTGTTGCTCAGTAAGCACTGATGTACTGAATGAAAACCGGGGCCCCATTTATCTATAGGGAGAGGGAGGTTTCCCCCATGGTATCGTAAAGATCAGCAAAGGTAAAAATAACTCTAGGAACTTCTGATTTGTGATCATGTCTCATGTAGAGATATTGCAAAGCAAGACACTCATTAACTGTCCACGTTGTAGGCCAAAGAAGGCTCCCTGGAGGACTTGGCAGCTAAACTAAATCTTAAAGGATAAAGAGGAATTTGTCAATTAAAGCAGAGTGAATTGTAAGGTGTTTAGAGCCTTGGGTTGGAGGGGTGAGATTTGGGGACTAATCAAGGAAAAAGACATGACCATGAGGTGGCAGTAGCACACACAAGCTTTATGGGTAACAATTTGACAGGTACACATCGGAGTAAGTCCCTCACAGTGGGAATCTGTCCAAAAGCTTTGGCACTAGCTGCTACTCAGAAAGGGAGAAGGGCAAGGGAATTTGGTTATGGTGGGGACGGGAGAGGGAGATCAGGGAGTTGGAGAGCGGACTTGTGTCTAGGTGATGTCACTCAGCAAATGCAAAATCTCTGGGTCAGAGAGCTCTGAAGGTTGAAGGGCAGCAGCAGCTTGGGATCTTTATAGCCTAAGGCTCATCTTATTTATTGCCAGCACCCCTGTGTTAAAGTCTGAAGGATATGCAAAGCAAGCGAGTTCTCAGTGGCTAAAAATCTTCCTGTTTGGGCTGTTTTTTTTTTTTTTTTGTTTGTTTGTTTGTTTGTTTGTTTGTTTTTTAGATAAATGGATGTATAACATTTCAGTTTGGCACCACTGGCTTTTGAGCTAACATCTCAGCCTTCTATGAAGACATAAACAACCTAGGAGCCAGTCCACAGAGGCCATCTTCGACTCGTTTGTACAGCAGGCACCTGGGCTGCTTGGGTGTTTCAGTAGCTGGAGTTGGTGGAAATGGGGCAGTGGCAGCAGAGCTGGGCAAGGATTATGTACGAAGGAGCTTTGTGTGTCCTTCCGAGAGGTTTGAACTCTAGGCGAAAAGCAATATGGAGGCCACTGAGGAATTTAATTGTCCCTAAAAAGCACTGTTTAAAAGCACTAAAATAAATAGTTTGAGTGGCCAATACTGTCCTGGAACCTTGCTATGCAAAATATGGTCCATGAACCAGCAGGATTGGCTCTGCCTGAGAGCTTGTGATAAATGCACAGTATCAGGTCCTACTCCAGCCCTGCATTATGAACAAGATACCAGGCAGTTCTTTACACTTTGAGAATCAGTGGCCTAGAGTAAATGGCCATAGATTTACCTTTACACCTCAGCTACAGTCTTGTTTAGAAGAGGTTCCCCTCACTAATTTTCATTCCTTCAAACTTATACATGCATATTATTGAAGTGGTAGGGTAGATCTACAAGGCTTGTGATGAAAAACAGCAGTGTCCACCTACTCTTCCATTCTGGTTCCCCAGAGGCAATCACTTTCCATTTTGGGTGGTAATTATTTCATACCCATAAATATTATATTTATACTTCTATTTTTCAATATTAGGCTTTATCTACTAATTTTTCACTATACAACATTAGTATTTGGTACTCTTTTGCCTCTATCCACATAATCAGATTTCTATTTTGTCCTCTTTAATTAGTTATAATTTTTATTTAAATCAGTATTCAGTATTTATATTGATAGGGCTATGAAAATCTGTAGTTTAGTATGATTTCACTCTCTTCCTTGCACAACTTTTTGTTATTTCCTTGGAGCATTCTTTTTACATGAATGATTATTCATTCATCAACTACTCTCTGTCAAAAGTATAAAATTCCTCAAATAAATTAGATTCTCTCTCTTTCTCTCCTTGTTTAGAATCATCTGACATATTGTAAACACATGTGGTTGCTCTTTAAGCTCACTACACAGCCCTCATCCTGAAAAATTCTCTCACAACCATCTTGGTGACACCTCCATTTTTCTTTTATGCTGGGTTCTGTTTCCTGAATCCAGTATCTTCCTCTTCTTTGTTTACTCTATTATTTTGGTAGCCCTTGTCATCCTATAGATGTTTGAGGAATGAAATGTTTAAAATTTCACATTTCTTTATTCTACACTAACACTTAATTGATTGGTGATTTAGTCTTCTACACTCCTCTCCCCAGAAGTTTTAGAATCTTCTCTCTATCCTCTCTCAAATTCCTGCAATTCCAGGCATGTGCCTTGCTGTAGATCTATTTCATTTATATAATTGGATGCTCAGTGGGCCCCCATATTAGTTTCTGAAATCTGCCATAACAATGCTACAAAGTGGAGTCTTTAAACAACAGACACTTGTTGTTTCACAGTTGTGGAGACTACAAGTCTGAGACTAAGATATTGGCAGGGCTGTGAGGGAGTATCTGTTCCATATCTCTCTCATAGCTGCTGGAGGTTCGCTGGCAATCATTGGCATTCTTTGGCTTATAGATAATTCATCCAAACTTCTGCCTTCATCTTCAAATGGACTTCTTCCCATGTGCATCTATGACTGTGTCCAAATTTCTCCTGTTAGGAAGGACATCAGTCATAATGAATTAGGACCTAATGACATCATCTTAACTTGATTATATCTCCAAAGACCTAATGTCTAAATAAGGTCACATTTTGAAGTACTGTGGGTTAGAGTTCAACATCTTTAGGGAGATACAGTTCAACTCATAAAAATTCAATTCTTATAATTCTGGAAAATTTTCTTGAATTGTTTCTTAGAGTATTTTCTTACCTATTTTTTGTTCTGTTCTCTCTGGAACATCTGTTATTTGAATTATGGAACTTGTGAAATAATTTTGTAATTATAGTAACATTTCCCCCATTTGTCATATCTTTATTTTAAAGTCTTTATCTTCCAATATTTTGACTTAATTTTTTGCATATTTCCATCATGTACAAACTCACAATACCTCATTCATTCACACATTGTCTGTCTCTGTGTGTATCATTTTGAAGAGCTTGTTACATTTTCTGAATACTACTTTGATAGCATCCTGCTTTTGTTTCAAGATTTTACTATATTCCTTGTCTCTCTGATGATATTAAAGATGTGAAGTTTGTTTATATACTTGCTTTTCATTTCGTTGTTTTGATGTATTGTTTGCTGCTTCATAATCATCTGCTCATATCTAGGAGTAGGGAGTAAAAAGCTGAGTTGATGTATTTCAGGCTTCTAATCAGAGCACTTCACTTTTGGATGGTCTGAGACATTCTGAGGGTTCAATGAGGAAAGGAAGGAAAGGTTTAATATTTCATTTAATTTCTCTGTTTTAGTATCTTCTAGGCCCCAGCTGTACCTGTGTTTGTTCTCCTGTGGTAGCTAGTCTCTAAAGATGCCCCAATCTGCAATTAACTACTCATCCTGATATTCATATTTTTATATGATCCACTTGTCTTGGAGCTGAACTGGCCTTGTGACTTTCTTCTGCCCAATATAGTGTGACAGAAGTAATGCTGTATGCCAACTTTATGTCATGGACTCCTTGTATCTTTCACCTTGGTTTCTTAGAATTCTTGCTTTGGAAGAAGCCAACCTCTGTGGAAGAATTCAAAGTAACCAGAGACTGCCAGGCTGTGATGAAGACAAACTAGCAACATGGAAAGGCTGTATTGGAAGAAGAGCATCTGGTCATCCTGTAGCTGTTCCAGGCATCCCAGCTGAAGAGCCAGGCATGTGAATGAAGACTTCATCTTGGACATCCAACTCATTTAAGTCTTCAGAACCTCCAGCCCAGCCACCATCTGTCAATAACTGCATTAGAGAACCCCAACGATAATTGCCCAACTCAACCTAGTCAGCCCACAGAACCGTGAGGTACAATAATATATGAGTATGTTATACTACTACATTTTGGGAAGTGATTTGTTGCACACCAGTAGATTACAGAAACATCTCTTGATTATAGGAGTTCTATTTTAGTGTTATCCAAAGAATAAATCTCCAATTTTCTGTTGAGGTGAGGCAGAGGTAGTCACCTAGATGTGCAGAGTAAGTGTGGGGACCTGAGGGTCTAAATGCTTCTTAAAATGGCATTTGAACCATCCCCTGCATTTCAACCACACCATTACCCTCACAGTCATCGTTTCTGATCCTTTTGGAAGTTTGCAGTTATTTCTGCACAACTTCTACCACTGAAGCTTAGAATTTATGTTTCTCAAGTTTTATAAGCAGTTCCCCCATATCCATCTGCTTTCTAGCTTCCACAATTTGGTTTGGGTTATTCTCCTTTGGTTCTTTTTATCTCTGTGGTTTTATGGCTTTTGCTTTATTTTGGTGGAGTACCTTTAATCAGAAGTCCTCAGTAACCATTTTAATAAAGGGCATTACTCAGAGCAGAACATTGTAAACAAAATAAGTAGGGCTTTCAAGCAGATTGAGATGAATGACTTTAAAAGAGGTAAGTCTGAATACACACTATAAAATCTGGGATATCAGCTTCAACTACTGGATTTCCCTAAAGGACTAGTCAGGCACCTTTTTTAAGCTCATGCTTTTATAAGGCAATACACAGTCAGGAAAGGACGGGCTTAAAAGCACCCTGCCAGGGATTTTCAAGAAATATTCCTTGATTTATAATGGGGTTCCAGAGGGATTCACTATGACTCCTCTTTCCCTCAAGGTCTCTTCCTTCCCCTGGAAGTGTCCTGCTACAGTGCAGTTCTATGGTTCATATATACTTAAAGTCATATTCAGAAATAATTTGCTACAATAATTTTGCTACAGCTTATTATAGAAGTCTATTTTTCTGTCATAAGCAACAAAAATAACAATGCCCAGCATCTTTCTAGATGAGTCATATTTTTTGAGAACATAGCTCTTAAAATGTTTAACTATCTCATTTTGCTTGTAAAAAGCAATATGACTGCCCATAAATGGTTCAAGAGAGCAATAAAACTTGGGAAAAGTAGGAAGGACCGAATTAGATAGCAAATAATTTAAGCAACATCAACCTATTAGGAATTCCTTTTGATTTTTTATGTCTTAAAATATAGTTTTAGTTTACTCAAGTCTTTAATATGATTTAATAAGGAACGCTCTGACAGATCTTTACTTTTAAATGTAGTGTAACATTGCTATCATGAGGCTTTAATTTTGAGTTAATTATCCTAATATGCTTATAGCTTTCATAAACTCCTTTAGAATCCCTTGGGAATGAAAGTATTACATTCTGCTGCCCCCTGGCAGACTTTTTGTTTACTGAATATTGTGAACTGCCCTAAGAAAATGAAAACAGGAAAGATGCTGCCCTGTCAGTGCATCTTCAAAAAAGATAGAATATTCTTTTAGGTGTTTTTTTGTCCTATAAACAAATATTATCACTGGGATGAAATTTATTTGAATTAGGACTTTGCTGAAATGGAACTAGCTCATCTAAATTCTTGGCCTCACTTTCTCTGTAAGTGGGAATAGTTAGTATTAAATGAATACTGAACAGAATAAGCATTAGAAATAGAAAATAAAAGAGAAATACTATCATTGCTAGTTTAGGCACTTTTATCATAAATTCAACTTGCAAATTGCAAAGCTAAATACAAGTAGAGTTTGAAGTCCATGTATATTCTCAAAGGTTCCTGGCATGAAGAACACTTTCAAACCACAGATACTAATTTGTATACTCCTGCTGGAAGAGAAGAGGCAACATGTTGAGCTGGTTGGGAGGGTTATAGATATTCCCTGCATCATCTTGACTGTTAAATTGGTATTGGGGCACATAAGAAATAATGTGTGGTCTGCACACCCTTCACATGAAAATCAGGTTTATGTGATCAGAGATCTACAGATGATTTACAAAATGATGGCAAGATAAAATATAAAGTATTGATATTTCCTGTTTCTACTTGCAGTTTTTGAGAGTAGAGTAAGCAGTGAGCTACCTCATTGGTGACAGAGGAATAGACATTGTTCAAATTGCCAAGAATTGTTATAACTGTGGGGCATATTTACCAAGAAGTCAAGTGGGCAATAACCCAGTTCTGCCTGTATCTCACTTTTTGTAAGGATGGTGCTGGAGCTGGGGAGGCGAGGTAAGTTTGAGGGAGATCAGAGAGGTATCTAATTTGAATATCAGCCAGTGACTGCTACTACCTGCTCTGGTCCACCAAGATTTTTCTTGATTTCTAAATAGGAGAGAGTAATTTTATTTTAGGTTTTATTTCAGATGATCGGGTCCTCTTTCAAGCTTATTGAACCAGAATCTGTATTTGGATCTCCCCCCTTCCCCCTTTACCCTATGGTACCCACTCAACTATTGTCTGTGTCCATGAGGCTTTTGTCCCTATTTTGAGTGTTCATTTATTCTGTTCTTTATATTCCACATTTAAGTGAGATCATATGGAATATGGATGGAACCAGAAGTTATCATGCTAAGCAAAATAAGTCAGACTGAGAAAGACAAAAGTGAATCTTGGTGAAGTGATTTTTGTTATACTGAATATTTTCAACTGTATTGTCTTTTGGAACTTCGATGGTGAAGAATATCTATCTGATATAATATTGTAGATAGTGGAAAATTTCCTAGATTATTCTTATACCTCCTTGTTCCAATTCCAGTTGTGAAACCCATGTGAGTATACTCAATCTAAACTCTGCTTGTGTGTAAAAAGTAATCGAAAACACTGTGGAGAGTTGTCCCTTGCTTTAACAAAAGCTCTCTGAGAGGTTCAGCATGAGTTCTTATCCCAGGGCCAGCATTGTTAGCTTTGACAATCTTTTCATTTATCACGTTCTGTGGACTGCTCTTAGAGCAATCAAAATAGGTTAGAAGAATAAGCACCAAAATTCTCAAATACTTCTTTTTGGTCAGGTAGCCCTGAGTTAAAGGATTTATGCTTTTTTTCTCCATACAAACATAGGCACACATAACCACGTACAAGGGCTGTCTGGAAAGTACCCAGCCATATAATACGAGAACAGAGGCATGTATGGCTGGATTTTTTCCAGACAGCCCTTATGTTTCTGATTTTTATGTATTTCATATCTGTGTTAATGCTGGTCTGTTTACGAGCACCCTGGATTGTGTGTTGTATCTTCTTATTTAGGTTCTTGGTTATATTGTTATTATGTGTTATATGTTTCTCTATATTTTGTGATATGTAGCTTGGAGAAGAAATTTATTGAGTGAGAAAGCTAAATAAGATGATCTTTCAATGTTCATTCCAGTTCTCAGACACAGTGATTAAATGACAACTTTCAATTCTTATCAACTACAATACTTCCAGCAATTCTATGGATTCTGAATAAATAATAAGGAACCGTCTTTACTAGATTCTTTTTTATTTTTAATTAATAGGTTTTATTCTGTTATAGAAGTTTCAGGTTTACCAATCACTTGCACGGTACAAATGGTTGCTGTATGCCCCTACCCAAACCTTCCCCTACATAGTTTCCCCTGTTAGTGGCATCTTGCATTAGTTTAAACATTTGGTATAATTGATGAACTAATAGTGCTGCATTATTAACAACCAAGGTTCATAATTCATATTAAAGTTCACTCTTTGTGTTTAGTTGTAATGTTCTATAGGTTTGGACAAATATGTAATACTTCATTTTCCCCCATTATAGCATTGTACAGACTCATTGTCACTGCTCCAAACATCTCCTGTGTTCATTTATTCAGCCACCCCGTCTTTCTTCCTTCAAAATCCCTGGCAACCACTGATCTCCTTAACTGCCTGTACCTTTGCTATTTCTAGAAAGTCATGTAGTTGGAATCATACAGGACCAGCCTTTTGAATTGGCTTCTTTCACTCAGCATTATGTATTTAAGTTTCCTCCATGTTTTTGCATGAATTAATGACTCATTTCTTCTTATTGCTGAATAATATTCCAATTTGGGGTCTCCCCACACCTTCTTGTGCCCCCTTTGTAAGTGTTCCATGTAAGTTTGACAAGAACGTATGTTCTCCTTTTGCTGGATGAAGTATTTTATAAATGTTAATTCAAACCATTTGATCGATGATATCAGTCTATATATACCTCTTTCTCTGTTTATTGTGTGTAGACATTAAACTTAAATTTTTACCAATCTTTTAATTTCCTTTTAGTAGTAAATTATTATTATATATGACAATCATTACCTTTACTTCATGTGGTTTTAGTTTGATAGGAAACGTTCCTGGAAGTTGGAGGCAGTTCTTCTAGAGCTAGGTTCATGATCACACAGTGCCCCCTGCTCTGAGGTGCTCCTCATTTGGTTTAATGCCCTGTTATTGTTCCTTTCTCTGTATTTGTAATAATTTTATCTTTGAAATTGTGTTTGGTAAGTGGAGTTCATCAGGACAGTGAAGCATGTCATGGACACGGGAGTTGTGAACAATAAGCATGTCTGCCTCTCCTTCCCTCTTTATCGCCTGCAGCCTTCGATGTGTCCTGCAAGCACAGAATTTTGGTGGCGAGAATGTGTGGAGTTGTAGCATAATTCAAAGGGTGTACAAATTAAGCAAGTCGTATAGAGCAAGCAGGGCCAGGGATGGGCCAGAGAGGCCGTGCTTTCCTTTGGAGGAAGAACTTCCTTTAAACATAAAGAAGTAAATGGCATTTTAAAACCAAATTACTAAGGAGCCCTATCATATTCTTTTTAAACTCATGTTACCCCTCCTATTAACCAACCACTTAAAAAGAAAATGATGACAGTGGGAAAGGGGAACACAGGGCAATGGGTAGTTTCTTTCTCTCTCAGTCTTTTCTTACCAGTAAGCTGAAGATAGAGAATGTTGGTAGAATGTGTGTAGATCATGAAGCAAAATAAAAAATGGTTGAGTTAGTTTTGTGCATCATCTCCAGCATTTTGTTAAGAACAAAATACAGATGCTTGTGTGAGCTACAAATAAGAATCATGGAATTTCTGTGACTTAACATGCAAGTTAAATGCCCTTCTATTTACATTTAAAATTGCTCTTGAACAATATAAAGACAAATGATAAAATTCATGAAATGGTTTAAAATTTTAATTATTCTTTAATTAGAATAACAATAAATAGCAAATAAAAAACACCATGACAAGTTAAGAGAAACACTAGGAAAGAAAGGAAAACATTTCAAATTTTAGTGCTTTTAACCACACCTTTTTCTTGCTTTTTGTACTAGGTCCTCACATTTTCATTTTGCCCAGGGCCCTGCAAATAATGTAACAAGCCCCAAACTTTTGAAGAAAAAATATTTGTTATACAGAACAAAGGAGTTGCACTGAAATGAAGATTTTATTAAAACATTTGCTGAAATTAATGACTTAACATGGCAATAAGAAGTTGTGCAAGAAATTAAAGAGAAAATTATAGATTTATTGGACAACTTAAAATTTAAAACTTTGGACCTAAAGAAAAATATTAAATAAATGATTAATTGGTCGACTACTTGTAAAAATGACAGGTAAAAATTAATAATTTTATATGTAATGAGTTTTTCCAAATCAATATGTAATATTAAACACCCTAATAGACAAATTGGCAGCACTTATCAACAGACAATTCATAAAACAAGAAATATAAAATGTTAATCATGACAGGAAAAAATATAACTTCGGTAATAATAAAACACTGAAAAAAATTTTAAATGAGTTAATACTAAATTGACATTCACTGACATGCAATGAAATAATCGAATACATCCATTGATTGTGAACAAATCCAACTTAGTAAAGACTCCTTATAAACCTGGAAGCCATGAAGAAAATTGTTATGCTTTGATCCAATAGTTAATTTCTAGGAATTTTATCACAGCCAATCATAAGACATATATTCAGTATTTTTGTATAAGGGGCTCATTTTTATTTTTCAGTATTATAAATAAGATATGGTGGTGATTTTAAAATTTCTCCACAAATTTTTCAACTTCTCCCTCTAAAATGTGAAGCCCCATTCACTTACCCTTGAGTGAGGGCAGGACTTCACGCCTTGGAGTAAAATGTGGAAGAAGTGATGGTGTGTGACTAGTTATAAAACGTATCACTGTTCGATCCTTGCTGCTCTCTCCATTTATTTGCTCTGGGGGATCGACACTCAAGTTGCTGTGTGGAGAGGCCCATTTGGCAAAGAACTAAAGTGTCCTGCCAAGAGCCACATGAGTGAGCGGTTTTAGAAGGGAATCCTCCAGCTCAACAGGTTCTCCAGCAGATTAAATGTGACTTGGGATGTCTGTGCTGGATGGCAATGCTGTAAAGAATCTTTGACAGGATCCTATAGGGAAATAATGGAGAAGATTATTATAATGTTGGAGGAAACTTAGCCATTTTCTATGGGAGAAAATTATTTCCTGTTGAGAAATATCTTTTGGTTTGCTACCAGCTTTTAGCAGAGACTGAACATTTGACTACTGCCCACCAAGTTCCCACCTAACCTGAGCTGCAGGTATTGTTTGGGGCACAGGCAGCAACACTTTTATCAAATGAAAGGGGCATATGCTAGATTGGGCTCTAGCAGTTGCTGAGGGCATGAGTAAGTCACATGAGGAAGTGGCCCAGAGGCCATGGCCTCCACTCCTACTATATTACCTTCTTTCTCCTAACCTCTCAGATGGTGGATTGGGCCTAGTTTTACAAATGGTTCTGCAAAATACACGGGTGCCACTCAAAGGTGAATGACTGCACCATGATAGCCCCACTCCAGGACGCCCCTGAAAAATAGGGATAAAGGGCAGAAATCAAGTCGCTCATTTTTCCTAAAAAGAAAGATGATGTCAATTATGGTATACATCTATTTCTGGACTCTGGCTAAAGGGTTGGCTGGGTAGTTAGATACTTGGAAAGAATACACTTAGAAAGTTGGTGAGAATGAAGTCTAGGGAAGAGGTACGTGAACAGACCTATCAGTGTGGACATGCTGTGTAAAGATAGTTGTGTTCCACGTGCATGCGTACCAAAGGGTGACTCCAGCACAGCAGTGTTTTAATAACCAGGTATATAAGATAATGGGTTTTGTGAATGTCAGTGAGCCTCCTTCCTTAGCCATTCCTGTCACTTACCATTGAGCTCAGGAAAAATAAAAAAGGCCGTGATGGCAAGAAGGGAGGTTATGCGTGGGCTCAGCAATGTGAACTTCTATTCACCAAGGCCAAGGTGGCTACAGCCGTTGCCGAGTATTCAGACTGCCTTCCAGATCACCTTCCCTTTCGGCAGCACTTCCGCCAAAGCTACCACCCATGGACTTACAGAATGCCTTATCCATCATGATGACATTCACACAGCATTGCTTATGACCAAGGACATCAATATTTCACAGCACATGAAATGCAGTGAAATCATGCTCACGGAATTCCCTGATGTTACTATGATCATCATTGCCTTGAAACAACTGATTTGGTAGAATGGTGGGGTAACCTTTTAAGGACTCAGTGATGGCACCAACTAGGGTGCGGTATCTCATGGGGCTGGGACGGTGTTCTCCAGGATAGGGCCTATGTTCTGACTCAGCACCCCATATTTGGAACCACTTCACTGATACCCAGAACTCTCATATCCAGGGTCCAGAAACCATGGGATGCAACTATGGGCTCTGCTTGCTAGCGTTTATAATTCCAAAGGGAGGAATACTTCCACTAGGTGACATATTCCATTGAATTGGAAATTCAGACTGTTCTCTGACCACTTTGGGCATCTCATGGCATTGAACCAATAGGCAAAAAAGGGAGTTACTGTGTGGGGTAGGGTAAACGTTCTTGGCTCTCAAGAGGAAATGGATTGCTTCTACACAATGAGGGTCAGACACAGAATGCCCAGAATGCAGGAATCCCTGGCCCCTGACCTCTTTTCTTCCTTTTTAATTTGAATGCAGCTTGCAGATGATGCTAATGTGTTCTGCTTTGTTTTATCATTTTAATTTTTTACCATTTAAGTGTACAATTTGTTGAACATAGGACTTACATTTATTTATTTTGCAATTATTGAATGTATAATGAACAGGGAATTTGTATTCAGAACTTAGCACAGTGGAATAAATCAGGATTTGTTTCCCTAAAATCTCAATTTCTTAATTACCCCTTATAACTGGTAATATGTTTCCTGAGTAATAAGATAAAATGATCCATAAGTAGTCACTCCTTACCATGGTTATTTTAGTTGTGTACACATTCTTCCACATTTTTTTATCCTTTTTATCCTCAATGCTCCTTTCCTCTATCTCTACCTTAGCAATGTGGTTGCTGAACAAATTACTTCAGGCTTTTAAAGAGAATAGGCAAGACTGCTTTTTGTCATGATTAACTTTTGGGATTCCTGAGGGAAGCTGCTCACAAATGTGGGCAGAAATCATCCACACACCATATGTCGCTGACACTGATAACATGTAAAATCTATGGAGTAAGTCTGCACAATCAAGCTTGCGTAACTATCAAGAACACTTTATTTGAAGGTTGAAGGTTTTGTTTTATATCCTTTTACATTTTTTCTTACCGATTATTTAACCTCCAAAGGGGTTACCACCATCTATCTTTCATTGTCTTGGAAAACATTATAAAATAATGTGAAACTGCAAAGATAAATGGATATGGTGAGAGTGAGTTAGGAAATTTGAATCCAATTCAATTTTTAGAAAATTCATAATATAAAGTACCCTGCATTAGTTGGTAACTAAGTTATAAGAAAATAAAGACTAATCATTTTTATGTGGGTGGAAACATTGATAGAGCTTTTATTGACTTCAGTCTTAAGTATGAATAGTATTCTGTTATTTATAACTAGTTATATCTCTTAAAAGTATCTCAAGGAAAAAATTTGACTCAAGTCCTATAGGTAAAATGTTTCTATTCCCATTTTGAAGAGGAGAAAGTACTGAAGTTCAGAGGACTAAAATGGCTGTCCCATGTGCCATATATGTGATGGATGGGACCTAGGGTCCAGATTCTTTCCACCCATTCCTATGCTTGTGATGGTTAATTACATAACACTCAGGGTAGGGGGGCCACATGGTTTCCTTTAATGGCTTCCTTTGATTGTTTTCTAGGTTCTCACAGCCTGAGAGCTTACTGGCACATCTGCCACTCCAGACGTTGCAAACCAGAGTGACTGTGGACATAGGAGTAAGAATAGGTGATGAGGAAACTAGCTGAGAAATGCATGAAGTCCATAGAAGGGAATTGTCCATGCGAATGCGTAGGTGGTTCTAGAGACACATTTCTATTTTCTTAGGGGACACTGACATAGTGCTCTCAGAATTCAGCAATTTGGTACTATTTTCTGAAACATACAAGCCATTCTGATCCGATGTTTAGTGGTACATGAATTTACTACCTTTTAACACAAGAAGCTCATTTCTTTGGAATCTACAGTATTACTTAGTTCTAAAGAAAGCAAGCATTTAAATGAGAGATCTTTAGGTAGATGGGTTATATTCTCCACACAGAGATCAATAAGATAGAAAAAGACATGAGGGTAGATCACTAACATTGTAGATTTCACTTAAATAGAAAGTATTGACTAGTTTAGCTTATTCAAGAAATTTTGCAATATAACATGTAATGGAATCATATTTTAAACAAATAATTAAATAGGGAAACAATAGAAATATCATTACATGGATCCCTTTGAAAACAGCTCTGTAGAATAGAGATGTAGGAAGTGTGTGAGCCAGAAACCACATCCCGAGCAGTGTCCTTGTGCACCCAGCTCTGGGCTGCCTTGCAAAACCCTTGAACTGTGGACTCCAAGCACACAGGGAGCCTTGCTAAAACCTGTTTACTCAAAGGACCTGGCTTCTGGCTGATGCGCTCCCTACATAGAGAGAGGCACCATGAAATGATAGCTCAGGAACTGAGACTCAGGAGTCAGATAGGTAATGGTGTGAATGGAGGTTTCACCACTCGACACCTATGTGACCTTGGGTAGGTTATTCATCTCTCTAAGCTTTGTTTTCCTCATACATAAAATGGAGTAACAACTTTAACTGCCTATGGAGGTTGGTGTGAAGGTTAAATGACAGTTCACATTAAATATAAGCTTTTGTTACATTATATTTACTTTTTATGGCTACTGGAATGTACTATTCGCAAATATTAGAAGTATATGTATCTTCTTTGTGACCACAAAACCGAGATGAGACACTATGAATGTGTATCACAGGAGGTGGGAGTGCAGTGGTCAGATGGCTGACTTGATTTGTGTTTGGGAGTGAGAGAATGTGCCCAATGGACGAGGCTGCATGCAGAAGGACATGAACCCCTTAACGTGGTGAGATACAGGAGAAGTAAGAGAAGCTCAAAGGCAGAACAGACACTGGGTGGAGATCGGAGGTGTGGTAGGTGAGAGCTGGGAGGACAGGAGAGTGTGCTGGGCACTGGTGCACATGCTTTCTGAGGTGGAGCAGCGGTGGGTAACAGCCCAGTTACCATCATGCTGGAGAAGTGGAGAATTGGAATTGATTGTGAAGGTCAAAGAACGATGAAGCCTAGGGTTGCAGATGGGTGATTTATATGTTCATAGAAGTCCCCAGAATGGTGGCAGAAGATGGCTTGCAAAATTAACAGAAGGTGGGTAAGTAATATCAGTGAGGAAGGGTAAAGAGTGCAGTAGCCAGATACCTCAGATCTTCATGGAAGGAGGGGTTATTGCAGGAAGTTCATTCAACATTTAGTGGCCAAAAGATAAATGATACCCCTTATCTTGAGGCATTTGAGTTTTCTACAAAAAGCCTAAACTTGAAAGTACTCTAAGGAAAGCAATATTTGGAGGAGTAAACCAACTAAGATAAGACTGGGAGGTGAGGAAGGTAGAGGGTAATAATGCTCACATGAGTACATTAGAATCACCCCTGGGACTTAAAAAAAAAATCACCCATGTCTGAGCACTTCCCAAAACGAGCTGAATCTGTTTCTCTCAGATTGGGGTTCTCAACTATATTTTGTAAAAGTTCCAAGTTGTTACTTAATGGGATGTTGAGGTGAGAAGTTGCTTAGGTCAAGAATGAATCAGCTGAGAAAGAGAGATGACCTAAGGGACCAGCATGTAGGGCTGTAATCGGGATGAGAAATGTGGAATTAACTGCTCCCTGGATGTGGAATGAGGCTTTAAGTACCTCATGCATTTTAACTGTCTGTACACGGCTTCCTGGGAGCTTTCATTACTCCCCCAGGTGGATGTGTGTGGGCAGGACGTGAGGGGGGGCAAGAACTGCTGTGGCGGGATGCGAGACATGAAAGGTCAGAAACAATTTTTTTACTTTTATTTCCTTCATGTTCTCGTTCTCTTTCTCTCTCCTGTTTCTCTCTAAAGCCCAGAGGTTGGTGGGACTTCACTGCCCCTGTGAAATATAAGTAATTTATTTAGCTCTGGTCACTGCTGGTGGTGGATACTGCATCTGCCTGCACCATTTTCATTTTTTCTCTGTACCATGACAAAGCCCCAGCCCTTTCACCAGTTTTCTCAGAATCTCTTTTTGCAAAGCACCAAGCCAGGGTTCTAAAACCATTAAATTGGGGTTCAAAAGTGACCTGGATGGTGCATAGCACTCCCAGCAGGAGATGGTTCAAGGCAGCCTCTACTCTCAGAGCTTGCACACACTCCAGACTAGGAGGTAAACAATGCCAGGTGGCTCCCCGGTCACCCAAGACCCTCTGTTCAGTGTCCTAGGCACCCACACGCTTCTCTGTGGCAGCAGCTTACCAAGCTTTTCCATTCATGTAACCGTGTAGCTGTATGTGTCCGGTTCATCTCTCTAAAACTCTACTGTGGCCATAAAATTCTTATGCCCTGCTTAATCATTTCTAACAAGGTAGGCCATATATGTGTGTGTGAGTGAGTGTGTGTGTGTGTGTGTGTGTGTGTGTGTGTGTGTGTGTGTGTGTGTGTGTGTGTGTGTGTGTGTGTGTGTGTGTGTGTGTGTGTATTTAATTTTAATTTTTCCTCCTGGAACTACTTTATGGTGAGTAAGGCCTAATACGTACAGGAGTCAAAGTGCCCATATGGCTGTTCTTTCGATAATGATCAGGCAGGCCCGCTACATTGGAAGCCAATTGGAGGGCATGGATTCTAACCAGGCCCCTGGGGTGGTTCTGGGAAACCTTTCAACCAAGAGTGGTGGGCATGCGTGTGCTGGGACCGAATTTACCAAGGATTTGTCCTCTGGAGTCACATACCTTCAATAAGACTAGTTTCCCAAATGCAAACTGGTGGTTCAAATCCTATCACAAACGATTGTCGCTCCTTCTTATGCCTAAAATTTCCAGATTATATTTAGTAGTTCTGTGTGATGGTTTGTATCAGAGGACTCTGTTTAGAACGCATGCATAGAGACTTTGTTCCTTTTCTACCTCACTGTGATCAGGTATTTCATATGTAGAGCTGGTTACCCTCCAAGTCACTAAATGCCCCTTGAGGTGTTCTCAGGACTTTCCTCATTGTACCCCACCCTCACTCCCACACCACACTCACAGTGCTCAAGGCATACAGGTCAAAGTGATACCAGACTTCCCAAAATGACCTTGGTGATGCCTATCTATCTCTTAACCTAGATTCTTCTTTGTCCAGGGGTCATTCAGTAACCTAGTTGACAATTATGTGCTAGGTCCTGAGAAACCATTGTTTTTTTTGTTTTTGTTTTTTTTTAAAGTACAAATTCCTTCCCTTATAAGTGCTTATATTCTAGTGGGAGAAGTCAATGAATAAAATACTTAAGGAAAAATACAGATGCTATCATATGGTGGTAAGTTTTGGGGGAAAAATAAATCAGGAAAAGGGTGAAGAATGTTGATGTGATTTATTTTCAGTATAATTTAAGAAGGGTTGTTAGGGAAGTCCTCACTGAGAAAGAGATGTCTAAGAAAGACTTGGGAAGATAAGAGAGTAAGTCAGGTGGGTATCTGGAGGAAGAACATCCCTGGCACAAAGACCAACAGGTACAAAGGCCCTGAGTTGAGAGAATTTCTGGTATGTGTGAGAAGCAGCAATAAAGCCTGTATATCTACCACGACATCAAAAGTGGGGAAATTAAGCGAAGAAGTCAGAGATGTAGCTGGACCAGGTTGGGGGTGGGCATAGGGGATATGAAAAGAATTAGATCACAAAAGACCTTGTAGGTGATTGTAAGGTGCTCTAAGTGCAGGGAGGACATGGAGAAGTAACACCATCTGAATGAGGTTCACCAGCCTGCTGGGTTGAGAATTGCCTTCAGGGAGAGTTAGGGCAGAGCAGAGAGATCAGTTAGAAGTCCATTGTACTAATCCAGAGGAAAAATTTGGTGTATTGGAGTGGGTGGTAGCAGGCAGGGTGGTAAGCACTGATCACATTATAGATATATTTTGCATGTAGCTTTGAGATATGTGTCAGATATTGGGTGTGAGAAAAGAAGAATCAAAGATGTCTCCAAGGACTTTGACTTATGCTGGAGGACTAGAACTGTCTGGGACGGAGTACAAAACTGAAGGTAGAGTAAGTGTGCGGCACGAGGAAGAGCTCAGTTTTCAACATATGTTGAGTGTGAGATGTAGTTGATATCCAAGTAACTATCTTGAGGAGGCAGTTGGATTTATGACTCTGGAGAGTAGGAAGGGTTTGAAATGAAGATAAAATTTTAAGTATTTTCAGTGTACATTTTATTTAACACTTTAAGACTGAATCAGGGGAGTAGATGCAGATAGAAAAGGTATGACTTTGTGAGGTAAATTCATTTTCTTAAAAGTAAACACCATCATTACTCAGAGGGGTATGGACTTACTCTAGAACCCCTAAAACCCATCAGAATAAACTATTCTGGCCTCGGAATTTTTCACAGAGTTCTGTAGGAGTGATGGGTCACCAACAGATCTGTCAGTGTGGAGCTCCATAAGCACAGACCTGTCGTCAGTCATGTCCTCTCCCTCCAGCGTGAGGCCAGAAATATACATGTATGTCCATCTAGAGTCCCCAAGGTTCTCCTTAAGATTTTGTGATGCTGTTTAGATAAATAAAGCATCTAAGAGCAAGAATAGGGCAATCTAATGTATATAGAGAAAAACAACAGCTTTCCAACACAGGATCAATGTTTATAGAGACTTAATTTATATGACTATCCAGAATATTTATTGTCTCAGACTAAAACAACTACATTTAGATTATACCACATTGATGATGGGTCTTCCTCAGGAAACGATATACATCATTTGCTTTATCTTGGCAAAACTTAAAGGCCCAAGGTAGTTGTTTTCCAACAAAATAAGACAGTTTCTCTCAGAGATATATTTAAGATATTTTTAGGAGGCTGAAGTTCACAAGTTGTTTAGATTGTTTCACTTCTTAAAGTCCTATTATGTCAATTTCTATACATGTAACAAATAAACATATAAAAACACATTTACTTCTAAGATGTATTTGAGGTGCCTCATTAGAGTTGACATTTCAGAAAGAGTACAACCTTTAAGTTGTACCCTTGTGTAGTGATAAGTAAATAATATCAGAATTTATGTAAAACTTCCTTACCATGAATATACCCATTATTGTTGATAATAAATGCAAACAACTGGATGAATGGATAGTAAAAATGAGAAGAGGTACAGAGAAATGTCAGGTCAAGACATTTCTCTAAGGGAATGTTTTGCCCAGATATTTTATA
>PVJL010007348.1:0-79412 GCA_004026885.1 Lyroderma lyra | reverse complement strand
CTCTTGGGAGAGACAGGCATTAATCAAATAATTACATAAATGAATGTATGACTCTATTGTCATGCAATGGGAAGACATTCCTGAGGTGATGTCTGTCTGAAGCCTAAGTGATGGCAAGAGTGTTCTCGCAGAGGCAATCAGTCAAGTTAAGGTCTCCATGTCTTAGCCTAAGAACAAAGAAGGTGATTTATTTTTTTTTTAATTCATTTTTATTGTTAGACTTATTGGGGTGACATCTGTTAGCAAGGATTACATAGGTTTCAGGCATACAATTCTACAGTGCATTGTCAACCTGATGTATAATAAGTTCACCACCTAATGTGACTTCTCTTCCCATCACCTTATATTTAGCTCCCCCCCTCCTCTCCCACCCCCTCCCCTTTCTCCCCTCCCTGACCCACTCGTCCCCAAATAAACATTAAACTATTGATTGTGTCCATGGGTTATTTGTTTGTTCATTTCTTTTTTTCTTTGCTTTCAGTTTTATATTCCGCATATGAGTGAAGTCATACAGTTCTTTGTTTTTTCTGTCTGGCTTATTTCACTTAGCATGATGATCTCCAGGTCCATCCATTTTGTTGCAAATAGCAGTATTTCATCTTTTCTTATAGCTGAGTAATATTCCATTGTGTATATGTACCACAGCTTCTTTATCCAGTCGTCTGTCGCAGAGCATTTATTTTTTAACATATTATGGTACAAGAAATTTTATGTAACAAATAATTTCAAAACTCATGAGCATAACTAAAAGAATTAAAGACCTTTATATAGATACAGAATAGTACTACCCATGTATAATGCACATCCTTATTTTTTCCTCACAAATTTGGACAAAGAAGTGCTCATTATACACAGCAAAATATGGTATGTACATTTCAGTCTTTTGCCCCAACCATAGCGAATATATAATGATTCCATTATGCATACATTTTTTGTATTAGCCTCATTGTAAGTTCCAGTAATTGTTGTTATTTTTGTTTTCTTATTTCTTTCCACTCTTGCAATTTGTAAATCTGCTGGATATATAAACCATGTTGGGGAAAAGCCTGGGTATGTGTACATAATTGAATAAACTTAAATTACAGTTTTGCTAGTGGAGTGGTGAAAGAATCAGAAAGATATGCTAATGGCAACATTCCCCACTTGACCACCAACCCAGGATCGGCCCTGCCACTTCTCCCAATCTCAGTCACTGACTTACAATCAAGTACCATCTGTGGCCCCTTCCTTGCTATCGCTTTTAGAGGAGGTGGTACTTGATCAGTGTTTTTCTGATTGGTAAAGTCAGTTAGATTGCTCACCTTATATAGCCAAGGAGTGGACAGATCTTGGCTTCAGGCTGTGTATGCTCTAGGGCCACCCAGCTCAGTGAGCTCTTTCTCTTGATGCCACCACAGGCTGTCTTCTTGTGAGGACATCTTCCAATTCGCATACCTGGAAGTGGTAGGAGAAATTCATTTATTCATTCCATCAACACTTAAGAAGCCCCTACCACCTTTGAGTCACTAGAGCAGGCACGCTGGGTGATGCAGGACTGCATAAGAGATGGTCCCTGCCCTCTGAGTGTGTGCGGGCCAGGGGAGAAACAACCATGTAGGTAACTGAGTAGCTTGGTTGTTGAACGCTTGAATGCACAGTCCCTGGAATTGTCCTGCTCTGTCATCTACTAAGTGACCTCAGGCACACACCTCTCAGTCCCTAAGTGTCCTTATGTATAAAGTGGAAATATAGTGGCACTTATAATAGGGTGTGGTGAGGAATACTTAAATTAACACATGTAAAACACATGGAACAGTGCTGGGCAACACATAAAGCCCTTGATAGAGGATGCGGGCAGGGGTGGGGATGGGGGTGGGGATGGTGATAAGTGCTCCCAGGTAGGAGCCAGAGGAAAGTGTGTCACTTTCTCCCAGGAGACTGGGAAGGGCACTGCAGAATGGTCTGAGTTGCAAAGGAGAAGGAGCTGCCTCCGAGTGGAGGCGTCAGCACGATGGGTACCTTTAGGGTGGAGGGAACGATGTTCTTTCTGAGGACTTTTCAGTCCGGCAGAAACTGCTCCCAGCTCCTGAATTCTGAGCTTCGTGCCAAAGTGGAAACAAACATGGCATGTTTCCATCTTGAGAACATTTTGTTTGTAACCATGAGAGAAAATTGACCACAATGGAAAGATAGGATTTGTGAACAAATGCTTTTGTCAAATAGACATCGTCAGTGCCTACAGTTGCAAGAAGCACTTACTACTTAATTCCAGGTTAGGGAAAAACTTGTTAAGCAAATGAAGGGTTTAAATGAATCTGAATGAATTACACAGGTTGACGATGTGGCCTGAGTTTAGCAAATTATTTTTAGTCCTTCACTTTTCATAAACAAATAGAATAAGTTGCAGGCAGTCTCACAACCCACAATCAAGATATCAATGTTGGGCACAAACCCTGATAAAATCCCTAATTTCTTTTTATCCCTCATATCCCCAGAACATTATTCTTTTAAGAAATGAGGAGTGTGAATAGCTGTGAATCTCCAAAAGAACAGAAATTACGAAAAATAAAACCAGTGAAAAAGAGCCACCTAACTTTAGTTTGTACCCAAATAAGTTTATTTATATATATAATTCAGTGTAGAATTCCCAAACAGAATAATCAGTTTAAAATTAATGTGGTTTATTAACAATTAAAAGTGGTAACACAAGCTGAAGAAGATTGGGGGTGAAATGTTGAGTTTCCTTTGATAGGTAGAGTAATAACAAAGTGTGCTTTTGAAGTTCAAGAAGACAGCCTTAGGACACAACATTTTTAAAGTAAAAATTGGCTTGCACTCTTTTCAAGTGATTTATTTTGCACTAAGAAATGGGTGTGAGACATGATGTGATTTCAAATTTCATCCCTTGATGGAACTGCTTGAGGGTGACATGATTTTTTCTTTTTTCTTTTCTCAGCCAGCTCAGCCTATAAAGTTTCCTATCTAAAAGTTAATCTTCTGAAATTCCTCAGGAATTTAAGGAAACCTAATCTTTTGGTGTGTAAACAAAAGGGACTAAGTATATTGCTTTCCTTCTGACACTCCAGAGCCTAGGAGTGTAGAAGCAGCAGCTAGCAAGATCTAGTGCTTACCAAGCAAAGCATACCCCGCCATTCTTGTTTGGTTGCCTATTAAGTAATTACCCTTGAAAAACCTTCACCTCTATTATTAAAATTGCTTCTTCTCTCTTTAAGAAGGTTTGAAAGGTGTGGGGGTGAATTGAAGAGGGGGGGCAGAATATACCTGAAGAGGAAAGTTAAAAGGAACTGGGACTTAGTTAAAATAGAAGGCTAGATTATCAAGGGAGCAGGTCATTGAGCGAGAGAAGATGAGTAATAGTTTTAAGAACAGCTTGATGGCAAAGATAGTGCTTTGAGTGCTATCTTTGGCAAAGATAGCAGTGAGTGCTCCTCTATTCCCACCAAGGAGCAGAAATGCATTTAGCAGGCTTATATAAGTTTTCAATAGTCTATTTATATAAAGAACAAAATACTTGAAAAAAATGTGTTTATGATGGTATGCTAGTAAATGCTTAAGGATTGGCTGGTGGGTGGAGGGGAGGGCAGGCCCTGATTTGTAGTGTTCATTGATATCTTTGGTATAAATAGGAAGGATTAGAATCCTATGAAGGATTCTAATAGGGTTTGGAAGCAGCCTGAGGGAAGGTGTTATGCCCATCCTTCCTTTCTCTGCTTGAAGACCATGTTAGCACAAATTGTGCCTATCTGACAGGGACACTGATGTGGGAAAGCTGCTACACAGGGCAGTGTATCAGTCAGGGCTCTACTGGGAGACACTCAGGGGGATTTCTTTTTCCTCAGGAAAAATAAAAACCTCACTTTTGCCTTTATGGCCTTTCAACTGATTGGAAGAGATTCACACTGATTATTGATACTCTCCTTTACTTAAAGTCAACCGATTGTGAATGTTAGCCACATCTACAAAATACCCTCACAGCAATACCCAGATTGGTGTTTAATCTTATAACTAGGTCCATTAGCCTCACTAGTTGACACATCAAAGGCCATGACAAGAAGAAGCCAGCGGTCATGCACAGTGGTCCAGCTCCTGCTCCCTGAGTCCCCCAGGCTCCATCCCAGGCCGTGCACAAGATTTCTGATGGAGAGCTTCCCTTAGGCAACTGCTCAGAGGAGAGTGTGAACTTCTCCTCAAAGGAAAAAGGGTGGGGGCGTGTTATCCCCATTTTCATGCAGGATGACTGGGAAATTACAGTTCATCAGTGCCTTGTAGTAAGTGATTTCAGAGGAAAATCTAGAAATCCACTCAAAGGACGATTGGGAGCGATTGAGGTCTAATCACAATAAAACACAGCGTTTCCAAATATAACTCGAAGGTGAGTCCTGAGAAGCACAAGGTCTTTGGGACAGATAATAATGTGCATAAAGTGAAGATGCCATAGCCAAAAACATTTAAGGAATTCTGGGTTAAAATTAAACACGTTTCTTTACAGGAAAATGGAAATGTTTCTTTAGTAGATTAATGTGAATGAGGACCCTTGAAAGGGGCTTACATGATCACAAAATCAAACTTTCTTTTTACATTTGAATAGGAATTTAGGAGCTTACAGGTACTTAAAATTTTTTTTTTTATTATTAGTTTCAGGTGTACAAAAGAACACAATGATTAAACATTTACACGCCTCACGAAGTGGTAATCCCAAATCCACCAGCCATCTGACATCTCGCATAGCTATTACAATGCCATTGACTGCATTCTTTATGCTGTCCTGTGCATCCCGTGACTATAAACATATATTTCAAATTATAGTTGACATTCAATATTATTTATATTATTTTCAGGTGTACATTGCAGTGGGTAGGCATTTATAGAATTTATGAAGCACACCCCCTGATAAGTCTAGTGCGTATCTGACACCATACACAGTTTTTTACAACTTTATTGATTATTTTTCCCATATTGTATTTCACTATTTTGTGACTACCAATTGTACGTCCTAATCCCTTTACCTTTCTCACCCACCCTTCCGACCCCCACAAAATCAATTTTTTGCTGAGCACCTTTTGAGTCCAGTGTCCCGTGACATCCTTTGGGAAAAGATATTGTAAGCTGTAGTGTTAGCCATTCAGAATACAGTTGGGATAAAATTTATTCCAGATCATGCCATGTACTGCCACTTAGCCCCACTAGATTCTCTGAGAAATTCCCATAGAAGAGGTTAACCCACTGCATCTATTAAATGCTTGTCGTGTGCCAGGTATTGTGGTCAGGGCAGGGACACTGACACGACAAGATTGACACAGATCCTCATCTCTTGGAGCTTATACTTTTCCCTAGACATGTGTCCCATGAGGAAGTGACTCCCTGATTCCTTGTCTGTTCCAGATGCAGCTCCAACAGACCCTCCATTAACTACAGTCCACACGTCTCCCGTAGGTTAAAGGATTATAGAAATGAGACCATATGTCCAAACACTCGGTGCCTTGGCTGGAGTAAAAAGTTCTAAGAAAAAGTACATTTGTCTTGCCAGAGAACTAGATCAAAATCAGAAGAAACAGAATCCTTTCATGTGGGGTAGGCAGTTTGGCAAAAAAGCACTGTCTCTGAGGTTGGTGGCCAATCTCCCCTTCCAGCTGCCGGGAGTTTCCCCTGACAGCCAGGAACATCCTTGACGGCAAACCTTCGATGTGGAAGATGCAAGTAACTGAAAACCTCCGGTCTTTCAGCCACGTGAAGTGAAAAAGCCAGCCAGGGAAGCCCATGCCGAAGGTCTTAGGTCTAGGTTCCTAGTCAGTTCTATAATACTTTGCTGAAAAGGAGTTTTGGTTAGTTTGAGACACTATTTGTGAGTACTAAAAACAAACAAACAAACAAAAACAGATTGGCTGTCTTATGCAGGATTGCTGATGTTGGTTTGCCCCACCCTATATTTTAGGGTCAAGCTCGTCCGGGCCCATAGGACTCAATCTAGCCAGCTCCTAGCTGTGGAAGGACTACAGGCTTTGGAGGGTGGCAGCCTTTCCTGAGGAGGTGCTTGCTGCCAAAACGGAGCAGGTGGTTCTCTGAGAGGATCACTAGGCAATCGTCCCTTCTGTCTTAACACTTGGTTGACATCGATCAATAACGTTGCATTGAACATTCCTTTTACACAATGCATATAAGAAAGGGATAGATATTAAGGTGGGTCAGATATCTTAGTTAGCAGAAATTTAATTCAAATTGGAAAATTATAAGTACATGTTTTCCCAAGTTAAAATTGGCCCTGGACCTGCGATGTGTTCCTTTTATGCTTGTTCTCTTTGCCAGCCTCTGCCTCCTCAGCCCCTCGGCCATCGTGCCTTCCGTTTGGCTCAGCCACACCCAGTTCTTAAATGGCTCTGACTGGGACGCAGGTTCAGTGCCTTTGGCCTACCAGATGGTGAGGCGTGACCTGGTCTCTGTTGCTGCAGACTGTTTTTGGGATGAGTACTGGCCTGCCAACTCGTTCGTAGCTTCCTCCTAATATTATCTTCTCACTGATTTAGGCTGACCAGACACACCTTTTGAAACAGGACAGAACACAACAGTCCTGTCCCATTTCAAATGGTATGAATGGTCAGCCTGGTCTCACTGGGCTACATTCAAGGTGACAGTAGGCTGACCAGACGTACTGTTTGAAACGTTACAGTACCGCTGTTTTCTGTCCCATTTAAAATAGTACGTCTGGTCAGCCTACGCTGATTTCCACCCCATCCCATCTTGATGTTTAAATTTCCTTAGCACTCCCTATTCTAGATCCCGTTGGAGCCTGCCGAGGATGCTGCTTGCCTTTGTAGGAATTAGTCCTGTAGCACATCACTTTCCTGAACCAAACTTGCACTCAGCCTAACAAGGTTGATCCAAGTGCTAAAGAAAATTTTCTCTGAAGGTCACATGTGACCATGCAAAGCCTTATAAATGGCAGAGGTTTGTTATGCATGCTCAGGGACCAGTCTCTGTGGGTTCAAATCCTGAACCTGCCAGTCAGTAGCTGTATAATCTTCAACAAATCACTTAATCTCACTGGGCCTCAGTTTTCTCATCTATAGAATAGATATGCAAGCTCATAGAGTGGTTGTGAGGATTAAGTGAATTTAGGTAAAACCCTTAGAATAAGTACCTATCACACAGCAAATGAGCAGTAAAGTTAGCTATTATTCCTGTTATCATCCTGGTTGATCTCAGGGCTCTCTCAGTTCAACAAGAGCAAACTCGTTAATGTGGGTTCTGCTGTAAGAGAGTGGGAAGCATGTGGGAAGAGCTTGTCTGGATTGCCAAACTCATATTACCTTCTCATACTTGCAGTTTAAGGTTGACCGTGGAAATGTTCACCTCCCAAATGGGCTACAACTTTGGAGTTAGATGTTAAAATATGATCCACTTTAATTCTGCGTGCAAAGTAAAGATTGTCACCACTCCATGTCACACTCTACCACTGGTCCATGAAGCAGGGTTTAGCAGACGGAAACTGGCCGTCTCCCACCTCTTTACCACCAGGGCACTGTTGCGGAGTACCTCCCACCTCTGACCACCAAGCTTTGAATTGTTGCCTAAGACTAACATCTTTTCTTTAAGAAGACTTCTTAATTTACCTGTAGGGAAATCTTGCCAAAAATTCCAGCAGTAACTATATGCTGAGATCCTGGAGGTAAATAGTATTGGAGTTCTGGGCAATTTGCCCTAAATGCTAATGTACAAAGATACACCTGGATAAGGACATTTTTCTTCTGCATCACACAGATTCACGGCCCAATTTTTACTAACAAGAAGAAAAATGCTAGTTTTTTTTTTTTTAAAACTAAGTTCATTGAGGAGGGTCTACCTAAATAACAACTTGAAGGTAGGAACTCAATGGTACTCACTTTTGCACCGTTCGCAGCTCTTCATCTAGTGCCTTGAATGTGTAGGCACTCCGGGTAACATGGTGTACTGCAAAGAGGATGTTAGTAGAGGCATAGAATTCTGGGCTAAAATTCTACTTCTGCCACTTACTTACTAGTGTTGGGGTCTTCAGTAAGTGTTTTGGGTTTTTGAGAACTGGTGCTAAAGAATAGTGTAGGCGAAGTGCTTGACACATCCTCTTCCGTTGCTCAGTGCTATGCGATTGAATCTGGAATTCCCTCCCAATTCCAGGGACCCTCCTGAACCATTGAGAAACTTTTTTTTTCAGTACTTAACTTTATAAACCTTTCTAAAAACCATTACCATTAGACTATAATTCATTCCACATAACCTATTTTTTTATCAGAGATAAATCACATTTGAAAGTTTCTTGTTTCTAAAAAACTAATTATCATGCCTTTTGTTAAAAATTAGCCATTATTCTTCTAGTAAAATATAAATTGTTTTTAAATCACTTTTATGGAATCATTAAATCCTCAGGACAGACATCGATGTTTTCTTTTTGAATATCTTTTTACTTTACATTCTTTGAAAATTCTCAATCCAAGCTTCTAGATAGGAAAAAACAAAACAAAACAGAAAAAAACAAGAAAGACAGATTGGAATCTGACTTTCCATAGGCAAACACTATATGCTAAGACATGATGGATTCCAAGGAAAATGGACCATGGTCCTAGAACTCCGCACACAGCTAAGCTATCATTTCATTGTGAAGATGTGAAGAGACATAGAAACCATGCTACCTACACACCTTTTATAAACATAGTTCCTTGAAAGTACTGCAACCAAGTGAAAAATAAGTCAGAATACAGAAGTCAAGAAGGGAACCTGAGTTAGAAGAAATAAAAAGGTAAATATAAAATTTATAGTAACTAACCAATGAGGTAGCTGGTACAATGCAGATTTTAAGGATTTTAATATCAGGAGAAATAAATTATTACAATAAAACAATCTGGAGCAAAATTTCAATTTACTTTAATGAAGCCTCAAAGTGAGGAGAAGAATTGAAATTCTGCTGAAAATTTGATTTTGATGGTTGTGTGAAGATCGACGACAGATTCTGAATCATTCTTGATGTTGACAGACATATATAATTTCAGTTACATTTGTTAGAGTAAAATGGAGAAAATATAACAAAAAATTAAGGAAGCAAACAAAAAGTATAATTAATTAAAGTTCAAATTAAGATGGAAGGAATAAGATGAAATCAGTAGTAAGAATACATCAGAGGTTCAAATAGAATGTGAGTGAGTTAATTCTCTTCTCCCATACTACTCAACAACATACACACGAACAAGCAAAGGGTTTTTGATTGGGTGAAAAAGTAAGAGCACTATGTTGTAAGAGACATACTGAAAAATAAGTGACAAAGAATTATTTTTAAAAAGAGAGGTGAAAAGATATGTAAGGTAAATGCATGCAAAAGAAAATTCAGAATAGAAATATGTATAATAGAAAAGAATTCAGGACAAAATACATTGAACATAAGAGAAGGGACTATTGTGCTATTAATGAAAGATAAAATCCATCAAGAACATATAACCTTTATGTATGAAAGAAAGCTTCATTGAATTGAAAACTATTTGCAGCTAATCTGGCAAAATAAAACTTACAAAGTGTTTATAAATTAATTAGGAAAATATCAATACTCCAAAAGGAGAACAAGCAAAGTGTGTTAATAGGTAGTTCATACAAGCACAGATACAAAAGTTCATTAAACATATTGAAAACTCTTTGATCTCTTTATATTCAATGAAGTGTAGATTAAACCCACAGTGAATCATTTTTCAATATCCAATTGGCAAAAACGTTTTAAAAGAATTATAATATTTAGTGTTTGCATGAAAAGTGGTCTTCTCAAGCAACTATTGGTGGTAATGTGGATTGATAAAGTATATTTTGAGAGCAATTTTTATTTATAAAAATTTTTAAATGGGCCTATTTCTAGGAATTAATCCTATAGAAATATTTACACACATGCACAAAGACATATTTTTAAAGATATTTAGTATGGCATTATTTGTAGTAAAGAAAAATTAAAAACAATCTCTATATTTATCAGCAGTAATTAAATTTTAGCACTTTCTTATGAAGAATACTATGCAGCTATTAAGAAGAATGAAGTATGTAATGATATGGAATAATTTCCATGACTCATTGGTGGAAAAAGAATTTCATTCCAATATATATCGTATGAGCCTTTTTTGGTTCTCTATGCAGTAGTCCTCCTATATCTGTGGAGGACACGGTCCATAACCCCCTGTGTCTGTGGAGGACACGGTCCATAACCCCCAGTGGATGCCCAAAAGCTCAGATAGCAGGAGCACTATGATTTTTACCATATTCATATATTTATATATATTTTTTCATTATATATATGTGTATATATGTATGTGTGTGTATATATGTGTGTGTATATATGTATGTATATGTGTATATATGTGTATATGTGTGTGTATATGTGTGCATATGTGTGTATGTGTGTGTGTATATGTGTGTATATGTATATATGTGTGTGTATATATGTATTTATATGTGTGTATATATGTATGTGTGTATATATGTGTATATGTGTGTGTATATATGTATTTATATGTGTGTGTATATATGTATGTATGTGTGTATATATGTGTATATGTGTGTATATATGTGCATATGTGTATATATGTGTGTGTATGTGTGTGTATATGTATATTGTGTGTGTGTGTATGTGTGTGTATGTGTGTATATATGTATATGTGTGTGTATGTATGTATATGTATATATGTGTGTACGTATAGGTATGTGTGTGTGTATAGGTATGTGTGTGTGTGTGTGTGTGTATACACACACACACACACACACATACACACACACACCCATGCAGAAGTCTTTTTACAAGCTCAATGTTTTCTGTTGCAACTTGTTGCTATTATGCCTTCCATCTACAATTTCAGTGCTCTTTCCTTCTTCACTAAGCACTTACCACATGTGGTGGTTGTAATTTTTGCAAATTATGAACTGTAATTTGAGGTGGAACAGCAAAACTAGCATGAGTTTTTCCTTTTTCACAATTTCATGGGTAGAAGATTCATTCTTGCTGTAGGTTTTAGCAATCTCAGCATATGATACATTTTTCCTTATTAAGTCAAGGACTTCTACCTTTTCACTTAAAGGAAGCACTTCACAGCTTCTCGTTGGCATATCCAAATTGCCAACATCACTACTCTTGCTCTTTGGGGCCATTAATTAGGTAAAATAAGGGTGACTTGAATACAAGCCCTGCCATGCCGTGATAGTCAATCTGATAACTGAGATGGATATTAAGTGACTAACGGGCCAGGAGCATGGACAGTGTGGAGATGTGGGAAGGAGTGGGACGGTTCAAGATTTCATTGCACTACTCAGAATTGCATGCATTTCAAAACTTATAAATTGTTATTTCTGGAATTTTCCATTTAATAATTTTGAAGCACAGTTCAAAACGAGTAACTGAAACCGTAGAGAGTGAAACTGCAGGTAAGGTGGGAGCACCGCACATTGTAACAAGTACAGAAAATACCAGGAAACTGGTAACACTGCTGATTTCCAAAGATGAGTTCAAACTGTGGAACTGAATGAGATTGCTTAAGGCCGGTTAGAACGAGAAAAGTTCAAGATGATAACGTGAGTCACGAACATTTAAGGGTGGGAAACCAGGCCTGCATTTCTCGTTCCAACCACCGCTCCTTCTACTCACAACCACTGGTGCCTACTGTGTGCTCGGTACTTTACGTGGTGCTGGGAACACAGAGAAGATTGCCAGGTTCAATTTCTTTGTGAAAGGCTCTTAGCCCAGAAAAAGGTAATTCAAAAATAACAAAAATGTTAAACCCTGAAGAAGTATGGAAGTGCAATGAAGGGGATGGTCAACAGCACGCACTGCACACACCCAGATGCATGAGGACTGAACAACACACATCCAAACAGTTCTTGGACACCAGCTGGGAGTCTTACAATTGGACTCAATTCTGACACTCTACCTGGAAGTAGTGTCAGATCCCACAGGTGAAAGACTCAGTCCGATAAGACTGTCCTCTACTTCAGATGCCAATCGCTGGGCCAGCTTGTTACCTGTGCTCTGACTGACTGACTGTACAGACCAGAATTCCCATGAGCCCCTCCTCAGGTTCAATCAATTTGCTAGAGCAGCTCGCAGCACTCGGAGAAACAAGTCACTTACTAGCTTACCAGTTTATTATGAAAGGATGCAACCTGGAGACAGCCAGACGGAGAGAGGCAAAGGGCAAGGTGTGGCCATGCTTTCTCTGAGCAAACTGCTCTTCCTGATTCTCTACCTGCTCACCATCCAGGATGCTTTTGGAAATGCATTCTCTCTGATTTTTACGGAGGCTTCATCACGTAGGCATGGGTCTTTAAATCATTGGTCATGGGCAACTGATTCAACTCCCAGCCCCTTTCCCCTCCCCAGAGGTCAGGGGGTGGGACTGATACTTTCAACTTTCTAATCAGAGTGTTGGCCACCAGCCCCCTATCCTTAGGTGTGTTTCAAATGTCACCTCATTAACATAACAAAGATACCTTTATCACCCTCATCACTTAAAAATTCCAAGGGTTTAAGGAGCTGTGTGCCAGAGACAGGGGCTAAGACCTACATGGTTGGATACTTTCTGGACAGCCCTCATATATTTCTTATTATAAATCACAGTATCACAGGAGCTATTGGAATATAGGTGTTATTAAAGCCATAAGACAATCACAAAAAGAATGAGTGCCTTCACTTACTTTAAGTGTAATGTGACAAAATTCCATGCACCAAGGGGTAGAAACCAATCAAATGATTTCATATTTATGTATGTCTTTCAAAAATAACATCTAAACAATATTCAGATGTGAGCCCCCTGGCCTTGAGCCCTCTGCCTGAAGATGAGAATCTGCAGCTATCTGGAAGACCCCAAACTTCGGCCTGGGGTCCCCATGGATCCTCCGAGGATCTCCAAGGACCTGGCAGGGTCACTGAAGCTTGTCCAGGATGGTTTTCTAGGAAAACTGAAGGTCTCCAGTCTTTTTTATGCTTTCCAAAGAAGAAACTGGGGGTCTACATTTTTGAAAGGCACTTAAAACTTGTTTTTGCCTTATTTGGCATACAAAAGGACAAATTTCTCTCTAATCTTTGCACACAGAAAATGGTGCAATGAGTTTGGCCTATCTTCCTTAAGGACTGTGGTCCTAATCTGACTCATACACAGGGAAAGCCACTCCAGGTCTAGCCCAGGAGTGTCACAGCAGTCAGCAGTTTTCCCGATCGTTCTGTGTAACACTAGATGCTTCGATTTGGAGCAAGGCAGGAGGCTCTGTCTGGCTTCTCCATTCCTACTCACTCATGCCACAGATTGAGTTTCTAGCCCAGATGCTGCATCCGCAGCTGTGCTGCTCCAGGTTTCTTACATCTTGAATGTAATGTGGCCCCAGCACCTGGCTCTTTCATGTTTCCATGGTGTGCACATCCTGCTTTCTTTGCCTGAAAAGCCCCTCTTCTGCTCTCCCAACCTGGCTCCTCCTACTTCTTCTTCAGTTTTTAGTTTAGAGGCAGACTTCTAAGATAAGCGGTCCTAGCTGACCTTGCCGGTGTTGGCTCGCACTTGTCTTTGCATCTGTTGTAGTGTGAACCCATTGCTTGGTTCTTGTTTGTTTACTGGTCTGACTCCTCCATGAAACTGGAGCTGTGTGAGGGCAGGTCAGCACCCAGCACAGGGCCTGATGTCTGGTTGGTGGACATTCAATAAATACTTCTTGAGTCATTTAGTTAATGATTGTGTGAGCAGGGACACCCCTTTCCCTGCAATAGGAGTGACAGGATGGAAGCGGAAGTTGTGCCTGCTTACAGGTGCCTTTGTCAATGAAGGGGTTAGACCACCTGCTGGGAGCAGCAGAGGCAGCGAGCTGGTAGGACCCTTGAGGAAAGTGGTTAGGTTCAAAACAGCTGTTATGGAGAGTGGAAATGGAGTGGACGAGAAACCCTGGAGGTCCTTGCTGAGCTTGGAGCTCATAAATTTATAATGGAGCTCAGTAACATGAATATGCAATTTTCTCCAGAAGGGCTTAGCAGACCTGAAGCAGAAATAAACAAAATAATGCTAGTTGCTGTTTACTCCTCCCTACTGTGTGCCAGGATCTATGCTATATGGCTAAGATGCCCATTCGTTATTTCTCATATGGATGGAGAAACTGGAGATTATGGTGGTTAAGCTGGCAACTGGCAGAAGAAGATGCAAACCACAGACTGACTGCAAAGGCCAGGGCTTTGTCTGGGGCCATTTCGTTCCACCGAGCCTTCTGTGGCTAGTTGATTTAACCGAGCTGGGCTGGTCATGGTAGAAGCATTGAGAAGACAGAGGAGGCCAGAACAAGGGGTACTAGTGGGAATGCTGTTAGAATGACTAACTGTGGTCTCTAGGTAAGTGAGTATCTGAATGCGGTTATGTTTGGAGACCTCCAAGTGATGAGAAACTAAAGGTGTTAGTAATATCAAATGATAATTTTGATACGTGTAAAGGAGCAGGAGACAGACATGGATAGGAAGATATGGTTGGCATTTATGAGTTCAAGGTGACCTGATTCCAGGAGGTGATAACGCTAAGGTGTGGTCATAGGAATGGACATGAACGAACCAGAACGAGTGAGGTTGTAGAGCTGCAAGACCCTTCTGTATTATTCCTTGGAAGGTTAATGCCTGGTATATCTTAGATGCTCAACATTCACTGAATGAATGAATAAATAAAAAGATAACCACAAAGAGAAATTATAAAGTTGTGGGACTTCTTTATTTGTGTAATTTGTGAGCATTTATCACTCTTTTACAATACTACTTCACACAAAATCTAAGGAAATAGATGAAGAGAACAAAAAGTAGTTTGCCATCTGAAATGAAAACAAAGTGCTCCCTTGAAGTAACTATTTGATGTTTGGATAGTAGTCTTATAGGGGCTCAGACACGTGAAGGCCTTATTGATTGGAAGAGAATAGGAAGTTCAATGAAAAAAGTTATTGTTATTATGGCTGAAACAAAGAGTAATACAATTTAGAAACAATCACATTCTATTTTTCCTATGCTGGACATGGGTTAACACATGGTCGTTCAGCAAAGATAGTGTCAATATTCTGTGTTTCATATGTTGTATCAGGGACCCAGGCTTGGTCAACACTTTCATGCTTTGAAACCTGTAACCAAGGCATAGATTCTTATTTAAGCTAAGTCATGATTATCCTTCATAAATGGAATACAAAACGGAATCCTGATTCATGAATTAGTTCATTGTTTTTCCCTGCTGACGTCTGTTTGTTAGGTATAACATACAAGCATGCCAAGTGATGAATTATTATTATGGCTGAAAAGAAGAGTAATAAAATTTAGAAACAATAATACACTCTTATTTTTTTCTATGCTGTACATGAGTGACACACGATCGTTCAGCAAAGATAGTGTCAATATTCTGTGTTTCATGTGTTGTATCAGGGACCCAGGCTCGATCAACACTTTCATGCTTTGAAACCTGTAACCAAGGCATAGGTTTTTATTTAAGCTAAGTCATGATTATCCTTCATAAATGGAATACAAAACGGAATCCTGATTCATGAATTAGTTCATTGTTTTTCCCTGCTGACGTCTGTTTGTTAAGTATAACCTACAAGCATGCCAAATGATGAGAGATGAAACAGCATGATGTAATCTTGTTGCGTTTCAAAGAGTAAAGCCTCCAGGGTATTAGTAAACACACCGGGAACCTGAGCCTCACAATACACTTCTGTGTTTTATGGTTTTGTCAAAATCAAAGGAAATGTGTTTACTTTGGAACAAATAATTGTGGGAAATTTCTATAGTGTCCTGGTAGCTTGTTTTCATGGTTACTAGAATTCCCTTTGGTGTGTGAATAACATTGTAAAAGTAAGCAGAGTTGGACAAAGAACAAGATGTATTCCAGCCTTAATTATGGTATAGAGGAATTTTACTCTGAGCTTCTTACTTCACTTGTCAGGAAATCACTACAGAAAGGACCATTACTGTTCCACAGTTGGAATTAAGGTTTTTAACTGAATATACTCTTGGTGAAGTGCAAGAGAAAGGCAATTTCTCATCTCTGAAATTTTAGATTACTAAAACTGAAAGACAGCCCTGGCCATCTGTGCTTTGCTAACTTTGTGACTTTGCGGCAGAGAGAATAACCTCCATGCAACCTGGCCTCTCAACTCTGGCATTTTCCAGGTACTTGCAAACAGCATTCAGCTCTTCCCTGATTAACTGCTTGTTGGTGAACAGCCACTGTATTGAAGCCCTTCTACTTAAGAATACACGCATAAAAGGAGCACTCCAGGAAGGAAAATCAATGAACCAACAAGTTTTGACACTGTCCAAATCATTTCCTCCCACTTTTCTTCTAAAGGAATTAAACCTTAACACTTTTCTTAAATTTTGTTTAAAAGGACAGAAAGACTTTTACTCTGCAGATACTGTCAGATATCACCTGCATAGTGTGACGTGTAAAGCAAAAGACAGAAATAGAAATGTCCTTAGTGGTCTGAAACCTGGAGGGACCAGACAGAGAGGCCTTACCCTCAGTTTTCTGAAGTCTCAGTTAATTCCCATGCTGTGATTGAACGTCATTATGCTAATTATGCAGGATTTATATTGTGAAACTGGCAAACATGAGGTTTATTGATGGCACTAATACAGATAGGTCAAAGCAGAAGTAGTGATACACTTCATAAGTCAAGGATGCATTAGAACAGATTGTCAGAGAATCCCAGGGAAAGCAGGTCATAGTAAAGGTGTGGACAGAACCAACCACATGTGAAAACCTTCTGAAACTCATGAAGACACAATATTAATATTGTATTTTATTCTCCCATAGTTAGAAGGGTGTATATCATGATCCTTGATTGCAAGAACTGGAGATTATAGATATATTTTATATTAATTCTAGATATGTTTTCCCCAAACTTTTATTCCTTTTCTTTTCTGTTTTTACAATAATGGAAGAATTACTTGAATTGATTTATTGCTAATTTCTAAGAACCACTTTATAAATAAAGAGTTTTATATGAACCATAGACCTGATTCATTTAATACAAGATGGAAAAATTATACATTATAAATCAAGATACTTATTTGAAACACTATATTGTCATTATGTTCTAAAAATTAGAGTATTTTAGGAAAGAGGAAAAAGAACCCACATGATTTGTAATTTACATCCTGAAGTTTCTTCCTCTTTCAGAAAAACAATTAAGGACATTTTTTTCCTTTTAAGTCAACAACATACAACCGTGAGAATTGGGTAGTGTTTGGTTCTTGTGAGAATTTTACTGAAAAAACCTAACTCTATTCTTTTTTAACCTTGGTTTAAGTGATTCCTCTAGTGTCCTGCATTTTCCTGGACGATCTGTGCTAACACACTGTTATCAGAGCCAGTTCACAGGCATAAGATGTGAGAGGGTTGTCAGGGAATGGAAATCAGGGAGTGTAAGCGTCTTTCAAGGAGTTGGTCATGAGGAGAAGGAAAGAGAATGGAGAGCAGCTTATGGGGTAACGGATCAGAGGAACGTCCTTGGAGGGCAGGAAGGAAGATTTGAGCTTGCTTGTAGGCTGAGTAGGAAAGGCTGGTGGAAAGGAAGAAAGGGGACGATCAATGAACTGACAACTGTTATGGTGGCTCCAGGAGGGTGACATGGTTGCAAGTACAGTGGTTAGCCTTTGGGAGCAGGACATCCTGCTTTTTGCTGGGCAAAGACGAAAAAGTGGATGAAAATTTAAAGATATTTTGAGGAGGAATGGGAGGAGTTGAAAGAGCTTGTGCTCAGCTAAGGCCAAGTGGCAGGAGGATTTGAAGGGAATGATGTGGAACTGGCTTTGTAAGGACAAGAGTATTGTTGGCTAGGAAAACGGGGCCAGGTGGGGTGGCATATGTAAATTGCAGTGAAATTATTAGGTTTTAAATTACTTTCATTATTAACGTCTTCAGTAATAGTACCTTGGGAAGAAAAAACGTGAGTAAGAATGGTTTGAAGACCCAGGTTAGAGATTCTTAAAGTACAGCAAAACTGGGGAAAATGGGCTGATGGAATTAATGACACTAGATAGATGTTGTAGAAAGGTCTAAAAGGGACCAATGAGTAGTGAGAATGGAGAATTTTAGTAATTGAAAGAAAATGAAAAGCAGAGAGCAGGGTTAGTAGAACTCTGAGGTTATCATCAAAGAGAGAAATTTAAGACCTTAGAGGTAAGCATTTCTAAATTATGGTTGACCAGATCTACAGTGGGGGTCTGTTTCTGGGCAGGGCAAGTAGTACAGTGGAGTTGATCAGGACACTTACGAGACAGGGCTTAGAAAGGTCAACAGAATGGACACTGAGATGCTACAGGGTTTAAGCTTTCATTGCGCCAGTGCTCTCTTTGGTAGCTCTCATTACTCTATTCTCTTAGTGCTGCATGTCTACCTTCTCACCAGACTGCTAATTAGTAGAAGTTGAATAAAGTCTGATGTACCTTTATATACCTAGTGCTCGATGAAGGTTTCATGCATCTATTTATGCACTGTGATTGTTAAAACCATGGATCCAAAAAACAATCAGGTATAATTTATGAAAAACTAAGAAACATGTCAGCAACAAAAATGGAGAAAGGTGATTTATATGATGGTTTCAGGGTAAGCAGATGTTGGGAGATGACTGAAAATCTAGGTTTATGATTGGAGTGTGCTGACTTCAGAGGTGATGAGTTAGAAAGGGTTGTAAGGAAAATGATGTCTTCAGGGACAGGTCAGTTTTGAGGAGAAAGGACGAAGAGCGTGTGTGTTTACATTAGGACAGAGGTTCCACCAGGCATGCTAAAAGAGCCTGGTTGGGTGAGGAGAGGGATAGGAATGAGAGTATGGGAAGTGATGGCAGAGTGCGGCGATATCCCTCTCGGGCAATATTCCAGGAAGGAGGAAGGCGAATGGGAGTCAGGCTAAAGATGCAGGGGTGATACTGAAATTTTGCTTAAATAGTAATAGCTAACATTTACTGAGGCCTTATGATTTGCTAAGCACTGTGCTAGGCACTGTTCTAAGCACTTTCCATGAATCATGTTATTGAGTTTCACACCAGTAATATGAGATAGATACTATCATGTCTGTTTTCTAGAAGGTAAGGTAACTTCCCCAAGTCCACACGGTTGGCAAGGAGCAGGTCTAGGACTCACACCTCCAGAGCCTGTCTGCCCCCAAAATAGACTCCCAAATGCCAACAACTAGTGTTGCTTTTTCACAGACATGTCCCCTGTGTCACCCGGGGGTAGTTCTAAGAATGGAGGAGATTTCAGGTCTGTGTTCCTTTAGGTAGTAATTGGGATCAGGACATTCATTGTCTTTCTCCTGGAGTGGGTGATCTGCAAATGTTCACAGGGAGTCACAGCCCTGAAAGCAACTCAAAGGCTGAGACAACTGCAGTACGCATAGATTATTAATTTATATATTTTGCAACTTCTCCCAACAGGAGACAGAGTCTATATATTCCTCCCTTGAATATAAGTTACTGTTACGACTTTTTTCATTTCTAAAGGGCCTAGATAATACTGGAAAATATTTAGCTTTGACAAAAGAGAAAAATACCTTGTTCAAAACTACTGAAATTGACAAGGGCATTGATTAACTTCCATGAAGAGATTATTGCATGGGGGTGTGTGTGCATGTGTGTGTGCACACGTGTGTGTTGAAGAATGGGAGAATTAACAGTGTTATATGGAGGTATATTGTTTTGATGGCATGTTATGCAGGACCAAGTGTCTTCTTACCGCAACACAACTACAGGAGAACAGACTATATACAGTTGGCCCTCTATATCCGTGATTGCAGAACCTGCAAATGTGGAGGACCAAGTAAGAAGGGATTTGGCATCGGTAGATTTTGGTGTCTGAGGAGGGTCCTGGAACCAATTCTCCGCAGATACTAAGGGACAACTGTGCTCTCAAACTATAAATTGTACTCCATGTTTGAATGGATTGGGTTGTTTCCTGTGAAAGGGCTAAGCAAAGACAGAAAAGCCTGCAGGGTTGGTGTCTGGTGTGCTCAGGACAGATAGACTTGTCCAAGGTGGGGGCAGGATAAGGGGTGAATGGGGAGGGTGGGAACTGAGAATCCAGTAGTGCCCTGAGCACTTTATCAGGGAGCTCAGAGGCTGTCATGTAGGGACACAGAGGAATTTATCTATCTATCTATCTATCTATCTATCCATATTGTTAATTTTATTGGAGTGATATTGATTAGTAAAAGTTACATAATTTCCAGGCATACAATTCTAACAGTACATCACTTATGGGCACAGAGGAATTCAGAACAGGACAACACTGTCAGGAAAAGGTACACACGAACGTGAACTTGGGTATACTTTCCTTGCATCCTGGGTTATTTCAACCACACAGTGGAGAGTGCTATTTCACCCTCTGATACCTGAGGCAGATGGGGGAGATTTGGTTTCCAAAATGATCCATAGCAAACTGTATGTGACATTTTTGTTTGTGTTTTGAGGTCATGCTGAGGTGTTTGTAGCACCTGTCACAAAGGCTTTCTCTCAGCCTTAGTATATTCAAGTGTTAATCAAGGAATCATTTTCAGTCAGATCTGCTGTAATTCATGAATCTTGCTTATCTGGAAGATATTTATTTCACAATTATTTGATACAATGTTGGGCAACACATCAAAATCTAGATCTAGGCTCTGCTACTTAGCTGGCAATTGTGACTTTAGGTAGCTAGATGAGTCTCATTTATTCATCTACAAAGTGGGAATAATCAAGCCTATCTCCCATTATTGTTGTGAAGATTCACTGAGGTCCCATAGGCAGAGTGTATAGCACAGGAGGTCTCCGACTTGCCCTCCCCTTACCCTTCCCTTCCACCAAAATGAGCTGCCAGATGATTGAAGTCGCATGCATGACCCAAGGTGAGACACACAGAAGAACTGAGCCCAGGACAAATTGCTGACTCAGAGAATTTTGAGCAAATAAAATGGTTGTTGTTTTAAACAACTACACTTTGGGGTAGTTTGTTATACAACAAAGAAACAAACTGATACGGTGTATGATTTTATTTATATGAAGGCCAAAAAGGGCTAATCTATAGTGACAGAAGTCAGAATACAGTTATCTTTGGTGGGGTACTGACTAGAAGGGGGCATAAGGAAGCCTCCCGGAAATGTTTTATTTATTAATCTGGTAGATGGTCACGTAAGTCTTTACTTGGTAAAATTTCATCAAGTTTATACTTGAGCCCTTGAGATTGGTGCATTGTACCATATTTGAGTTACAGCTTAATTAGAAAACACACATGCCATATGACCCAGAATTTTGAGCTATATACTCGTAGGCATTGTATGAGGTGGGTGTGTTAGCAAGCAGGCATGCTGGGACAGGCAGAGTCAGCAAAATACCAGACTGACTAACTGATGAAGATGGGGACCACTCATTTAAATATAATTATTATCCACCATCTTTGCACCAAGAGCTCTGCTGGAAATACATACTTGAATAAAACACAAATGACCTTGCAAAATCATACATGCTAAATGAGACGCAAGCAGACACAAAGGTCAGACTTGAAATGATATTATTTTACCATGACAAATGGGTAAACAAGGACAAAATACAATTTAAAACTGGATTATAAATCACATCATGGTCTTTGAGAGATAAATCGAGTAAGTACTGCTCGTGAAGGCTCCTGTCCTCCAACCTACAGATACATCTTTCGTCATGTGTTTATGAGAACTGAAGACACCATTGAGTTTAGGAACTGCCCAAATGGAAGGTGCTGCTCCCCTCTGGGTTAATTCATGGGTTAACTTTTTGTCAGTGAGGTTGACATTGGCAGCTCCCAAAGCGGAGTGCCATTAAACAATTTCATTCGTCCTTTGTTCACTATCAAATACAATGATACGTTTTTAGAAAATACTTCTGAATAGGCTTGGACCAACGGTAGAGTTGTTCAGGAAGTGAAGGAAGGCTGAGAACGAAGCAAACGTAGAGGGAGAGCAGAGCTGGGAGGTGGGCAGATGGAATTCTGGTGACATTGTGTAAGCACTAGTCTAGTTGTACCTGAAGCATAAATATTTCCCTTTATTATTATTTTATTGTTATAGCAGTTCAAGTCTGGCTTTTTGTCACTTGGAAGATTTCTAACTAATAGAGTCAGCTGGACTCCCCTCCCACCTGATGTCTCCTTGGCCAAACCCTTACTACCTACCTCGTCCCAGGCACAAAGCAATCTAGGCTTATCTTCTTTCTTCTAGGAGACCTCATATAGAGTAGAGGTGTGGTAGATGACAGATGGGGCCAAAATATGAAAAAACGATAGCAATGGCAGAGTACAGTTTTTTTTTTTTTTTGGTCTGAAAATATATGAATTGTCACCTTGTCAATCACCCACATGCTCGGTGCTAGCATTGCCATTTTTGCTTATATGTGGCTATAACCTTACCCCCACCACACACACACACACACACACACACACACACACACATTAAAGATAATGCTTAGGGTAAGGTGAACAATGAACAACTTGAATATGTTTACTTTATTAATGTATTAATAATCTATTTCACCATTTAATTAACCTATTAATTTCTCATTGTGAATTGTAACCACCTATATTTTCTTAACTAGAAGTATTACTATTTATCAGAAGGTATGCTTTAGTTTATTATGTGTTGCATGTACAATTAATTTACTACTTTATAGTAGACTCTTATGGATGTGAATTGCATGTATTTTAATTCAAGGAAAATTTATGTTCTGCACTGGGAATGACACAAGAGAAACAAGACATGGCCCCTATCCTTAGGGGATTTATAATTTAGTTGGAAAAACAGACATATAAACTGTTTTTGGAAATCAGTGTGGACATGGTATAAATGAGTATATAGTCTGTCATCTGAACATATTAAAGGGCTTTCTAGAAAAAAAATCCAGCCATATTGCCTCTATTTTTCATATTACATGGCTGGATACTTTCTAGACAGCCCTTGTATGTAAATAAAAGTAGGGAGTTTGAAGCTGGACAGGCAAGGAGAAGCTGTGGTTCTCTCACACGCTGTATTACAATCTTTCTTTCTCGTCTTCCAAACTAGAAGGCGAGCCCCACTCATCAGAGCTAATGTCTTCTTCAGCTTGTATTCCAGACTTTTCCATAGTGCCTGACTTAAGAAGTGTTTTGCTGAATTGCATTAATATTGAAACCATATCCTTGGTTCATTTAACTTTATAAATACGTCCCATATCCATCTTTCTTGACCGCTGGCTGCCTTTCCGTGGTTCAGAGGAAACAAGTAGATTCCTATATCCTGCCGGTTGCTTTTAACATATACTAGGCATCAGGCCAAGCCATGGCCAGGTGGACAGGCAGACAGGAGCCTAGAAAGTTTATACCAAAGGTCAAGGAAAGGTAGATGGCCTTGAATTCAGCCAGGCATGCAAAACAAAGTGGGTCCAAAGTCGAGAAGTCAAGGATCTGGGCAGGCAGCCAAGGCGGCTCTAGGAATAGAGTCAGAGGAATGGGGGAGGAGCAGGTGAGTCTGAGACTAGTTCTTCTGCAAGGCCCTGGTCCAGTCAAGAGCTTACTCCTTGGAGAGTAAGACTAAATCTCAGGACCTGGGCAATACAGTGGGCTCTTGAGTGAAACTGGCTGACAGTGCAGTGAAGTTCCAAGGTGGTTCCTTAACAGGACCTCACTCATTTTTCACACTGACAGCAGGATCTAACTCATAAGAACAAAGAATTACCCTTCACGGCAATTCTATAAACAGGATTCTAATTAATGAATTCACAAGTAGCTATTTCCTGTTTATATGCATTAAACAAAGTTTACTCATAAATTTTATTTTAAGCCTAAATCCAGTCACACAGCTGGATATACAATATATATACATGTGTGTTTACAGGAATCCCCCTCCCACCAACACACACACACATGCACAGAGTTAGAGAGAAAAGATCTCTAAATTTTGGGCTAGGGTTTGAAAATGTAGAGCAACACACATTGATACCTTGAATCTTAATATGTGGAAATGAAAATAGGGTTCCTGTCAGGAATCCTGAATCTCCTTCATTCACATATGTGTTAGGTGGCTCTGGGTCAGACTGAGAAATATGTTGAAATTGTTTGATATTAACCCTCAGAATTTATAGTTCAAATCTCTGAACCTGATATTAAATTCCTTGAATCAGAACGACATATTGTGCTGTCATGGAGAAATAGGTACTGGGTTTACCCTTCTGCCTTGAACAACTGAAAAACAAATGGACAAAAGTTTTCAAAATAATAATGCTTCCTTATTTTAAAATAGATAGTATGGGACAATGTTCTCTGAGAGAAGGGAAGTGAATGAAGTGAACCATACTGCTTGGAGAGTGCTTCCAGGCTTCAGAGCAATTCGCTCTGACTTGAGGAGAAAGTCTGTACCTTGAGGAGGCCAAGGTGACTGGAAGTCCTGGGTGAAGTACCAGAGAGCAAAGAGCTGGGGGGCAGGGAGAGAGGGAGAGAGAGAGAGAGAATGCTTTGGAGATATGCGAGGGGTACCCTTAAGCCTTAGATCAGTGCATGTGTGCAAAGGGAGCTCTGAGGCAGTGGATAAATCGCTCCACCCCTAGCCCACACACAGCCAGGAACTGTTCATCTTCCTATCCTTCAAAGTAGTGAAGAAGAGCCCTTTTGTCTCTCTCCTGAAGTAAATTTGAATTATTCATCATTATCTAAGTGATTATATATTTTTTCAAATGGATGCTTTGCAGACTGACAATTCCTAGGCTAGTATTTTGTAAATAGAGTTAATTAAAATATTTTTTAAAAATAGAAAAACATTTAAAAGTGTAAAACAAACAAAAAAAAAATCACCCACGTTCCCATGTTACTTTTTCCTTTGTTTTGGAAAAAAAGAGTAATTTGGGAAGAGGAAACAACAGGACAATAACCTGTGAGAGACTGCTTGGGATTTAAGAAATGTGAATGATTATTCTTCTTTAAACCACTTTTCTAACGTATCTAGTTTGACAACTAGTGTGTTAATTAGCCCTGGTCCTGGGGATGAACAAACTCTAAAATGTTTGTACGTATCAAATGAGATTTTTAAAACATTGCAAGCTTTCAGTACTAGTCAAATTGAGCTTCTAATGGGCAAATGGTGTTCTTCACCTTCCCCCTTTGTTCAGCCTGTTGTGAAGGATCGCTCCCTTCTTAAAACTCTCCACCCCTTCACTTCTGAGGGGCTGAATCACTCCTGACTCTTCCTCCCCCACATAACCCTGTCTACCACTTACAGTCTCTCCTTGGGAGGTCTCCTGCTTTCTAAGCCTCTGTCTCTAGCTCTGACCTTCGACATGACTAGACCTCTTCAATTCCAGTTGGCTTTTATTACCTCTTACATTATGTCACCGACTCCTCAAACTCCAGAGGTCCACAATCTGCCTTCATTTCCAACCATGTTCCTGTACTTGAATTTCCTACTTGGGAAGTATTATTATCAACTTTTCAGCCATTCTATCAAGCACTGGTGCCTCCCTTTATTTCCCGTATCTTATTATTAGTATTTATCAAGTAAGATTTTTAGTCTATATGCAGAAGTCTCTAAAATACCTTCTTCATTTCCACGACCACTGGCACTTGCCAATTCATGTTCTAATATTCCCTTACTTGGATAAATGACAGTATTCCCTGCTTTTCTACCTGCCAATAAACTTTCTTCTATTCAAGAAATCATTTGCACTGGTGGTTGAGTTTTCTTTGTCAATTTTAGCTTGATTTTGTAGCTCATTCATTTAAAAACTACCTGCTGACTAAACTCTACCTCCTTTGCTATGTGTCCCCACCCCTCTCCAGGCTGACAAACCTTTGTTCATATTTTATTCCCCAACTTCAACCTTTCATGATGCATTTTCACTACTCAGTGCCTTTCCACATAGTTTTCCTTTTTCTTGTGAGCATCCTTCCATAGCACCTGTTAAAACCAACACCATTTTGAAATCACATGGAAATGCCCATTTTTTATGAAGATTAACTAGATTTAATCACTTCTTGCTTGCCCCTGAGGTGGGTTTTTCCTCCCCATCTGTTCTAGAACCCATACTATGCTTGGTGCAAGGTAGGCTTGCTTCTCCTGCTGGCCTCTACGTTCCTAGAAGTAGACACTGTCTTACGCACACTGCAGCAGTTCTGACAGTGCTAAGCGTAGGGCTGTGCATGGAAGAGCAAGGTTCACTATGCCACCCGTAGTCAAGCACAGCTCGCAAAGCAGAGGAGCACTCGTGCTATTTATGCTCTTTTAGGCCATTGTATAAATCTGTCTCAGGTACTCGGACGGGATTCGTGACTAAATTCCCTATGTACTAACTGTGTACCAAACCAAATTTTATTTTCAGTGTGTGAACTCTGCCAGTAAACATAACAATATTAATAATAGGTTGATGACAACAATATCCGATAGCTCATTTATAGAGCTCTTGGAATACTTCACTTCCTCCGTTGATTCTTATGAGAAAGCAAGCATCATCCTTGTTTTCTAGATGGAGAGACTGACGCTACACACAGGAGCACCGAAAGTGGGAACCACACCCAGATGAAGGTGCCTCTTTCCACACCCTTCCATTCCGTTTGATTCCATACTACAGTATTTCGGATGAAAAGAATTTGTTTCAGAGTAGTTTTCCTTAAGTTTCCCTTTTGAGAGTTTTGTGAGACATTCCATGAATCCTAGAATGGCTATCTTCTAGGTTTTTTGTTTTGTGAATCTGTGTACGCTTTGCCACTCTAATGCTATATTTCTAGATCTCTGTCTATTTGTGATGCTAAGTATATTTAACAGGACCTAAATTCCTGCATAGAGAAAGGACTTTTTGAATCATTGTCTTCAAAGATTTGCATTATTTTCTGAAGCCAAGGTTCTGTGTAGCTTCTTTAGGCCATCAAGCTACGCAGAAGAACTTTTTCTTCATAGGTTCTGTTAAAACACAGCTCGTGCCTTTCTGAATTATGAAAGTCCTTAATTATAATCTTTGGACAGGATAGCAAGATTTTAAATTATGCATATGGCCAGCTGAAGAAATCTACGTACTTTCACCAGGATTTAAAAAATAACCAAGGAGAGCATTGAAAATAAGCACAGAAGAAACTTAGAGAATCCACTCATTTGCTCGTTAATGGCAGAAACCCAACTCAATCCCAGGTTTATGAAATTGGAAAGTTCAAGAGTAGAGCATCTTTTAGTCACCCCACAGACACGCGGGTAGTGTCACCATCAGGAAGCTCACCCCCTCTCCGCTCCGTGGTCTCCTACCCTGGCCTCATTCCCCACCGGGCTCTCTCCTCACACTTCGTGCGGTTACGGTTCACAGCAGGCTTCCACCTACCGGCAGGAAGAGAGCATGTCTCTCCCAACAGTTCCCGCAGAAGTCTTGGGAGTGGATTTTATTGGTCCAGAGGGTCACATGCCCATCCCCAAATCAGGAGCTGTGGACAGCGGGATGAAATTCCCTGATAAGTCATTTTGGATCATATGCCCATCTGTCATTTGGGTTGGGGTCAACTTCAGTGTAACCTGGTGGACTACGAAAAGAAGAAAGTCAGCTTCTTAGAGGAAAGTTGGGGCACTATTAATGGCAGAAAGGGAAATGAATCCTGGACAGGAAAGAAAACAACAGAGGAGTACTATAACTTCTTAATTATTAGCTCCCATAATCCAATGTGTGGCAGTTTAGCAAAGGCCTAAATTTTAATAGTATTAATAAAGAAAAATATTTATTAAAAAATTAGTGTCATAAGTAAAATTACAAACTCCTTTTTGTCTATATAATAGTAGAAACTTTTAAAATAATGTTAATAAATTGTCTTCAGTCATTAAGACATCAATTTATTCGTTTATTCTAGAAACTCTTTTAGGGCGTTTAGCCAGTGATTGTGCTAAATGCTACAGGTATGAACTCTTTAAGACGAGGTTGCAGAGTCCCTTGCTGACATCTACCTCACACACATTAAAGCTGTTGAAGGAAGAGCTCTACTTGATAACGTGGATAAAAGTTTCAGTTGCATCTTATACTGCAGAGTAATGCAATTAATTCTTTTAAAAAGTGTTCTTTAAAAAGTATTTTGTAATTCACCATTTTTGATTCACCCTGGCTTTGCTTTTAGTTAAGCCAAATTAGTCATTTGAACAAATGGTGCATTTCTTTAGCTTATGTGTGAGGAGTTCAAGATGACCATAGAAAAAGGCAAAAATTCTTACATCATTTATGCTTCTTTGTTATGATGAAGCTATGATGAAGCTATGATGGACATGTGATCATACCTCCTAAGGTAACTGATCTTTGTGATGATCAGTCTCTAGTCTGTGGTGAGTCGTTTTATTTTTGAACCTGTTATGCTGAAACAAAGGTGGTCTTTCTTGTTTCAATTACATTGAATATTCACACTATTTATTGAAAGAGGATTATATAACATTTAAATGAAGGCTGCCATCCATAAAATACCTGTTACAGATGAAAAACATGTACGTGGATAAGCATAATACATTCATTTACAGGCGGTGGGGCCCCTGGCCCTCCGGGAATGTTACGAATCCATGTGGTGTACCTGGGCCTCAGGGTTGGCGGCAGCGTCCATGGCTGCAGAAGCCAGTGTGGCCCAGGAGCTTGCCCTGGCTGCACATCTGAACAGCTCGAAGAGTACAAGTTTGCCCATCAAAGGTTTGGAATGAATTACACTAAAAAATTGGCTCCAGAAAGAGTTATTTTGGATGGGACAAGGTGAAGCTCTCATGAGGTGTGTGAAATGAATCCCTTCTGCGTAGGGGGTGTCTGCGGAGAGACAGTGGGGTTGTTAACAACTATGGGGGACATGGGGGAGCCTAACCCCCTGCACACCTGGATAGGAACACCCAATCTACTGCCTGGACAAGGATTTTGAAAATCCAGTTTCTTAATAAGTGGCTTTATAACTTATTGTGAACATATAGTTTATGAAATAGTAATCTGTCTCCCAATACTTGACTTTTAAAAAGAATGTCTTTCCTCCCCCAGCGGTGTGCTAGAGCCAGCTCGTACCACCCGAGGAGAGCCGATTGGTAAGTGTTTAGGAATTCTGTGAGCCAGTTGTTAAACACAGCCGCTATTAAAAATTAAATTCTATAAACTTAACAATTATATAAGTTATATTAAAAACGAAGGTAACAAGTACCCCCAAATCACCACTATTTTACTACTTTTAAATATGCTCTCTGCTCTTGAAGTTACTTACTCCTGTCATACCTGTGCAGAGGACAGATGAACAATGGCGTGCTACTGAGGAGCCCTTCACAACCCCACCTTCGGTAACATCACACTGGTAGTTTAAAATCTGCTGGATGGGTGTAGTTATATCAGAGAAATCTGTAACAGATCAGGGCTTGCTTTACCATTTTATTGATTATCTAGACTTCAGAAAGTGATAGAGAAAATGTTGAATTTAAATGTATGTCAGGCCCGTAGTTATCACATTGTGAATAACCCCCCTCCCCCACTGAAGCAATCTTCTTCCATACTCAAAAGCTCTTATCTGATTCAGGAAAGAAGTTGTTTCCACCAATGAACAAGTGGCATTTTAATATATGCCTTTGTTGTTTATTACTCATTGAAATAAATAAAAATATTAACCAACATTTACATGGGAATTATACTTGTTTGATAATTGCAACTATAGGTTGGCTAATGATACAAGAATTAGATAAATATGAAGGAAAGCCTTCTGTGAGAAATCAGTTGACTATATAGATTTTATAATACAGAGGTTTGTATATTTTATTATACTTATAAATTATAGCTACCTTTTTTAGATCAATAAAATTTATATTAAACTTATACATACATTTTTTTCTGCCTTTAGAGAGCTGATTGTTAAACCTCTATTAGCAAATCATTGCCCATTGACAAAATCGAGTTCCTACTCTTGTTTGGAATTGGCCTCTGTTTTCCCAGAGCCAAAGTGTCTTCTGTGTTAGATACTGGAGGAGGAGCTATGGCACAAGTGAGGGACACAAGGACTTGACCTGCTTGCAAGAACTGATGGGACTGCCACAAAATGAACTGCAGCTTTGCCAGAAGAGAAGAGGAAACAGTCTTTCTAGCCATTCTTCCCCAGGCCCTAAATATGGACCTGAGTCACCAATAAAACTACAGGTGAAGAACAAAAGGTCCATTATTTACTCGGACTGCCCTCCCATGGCACTCTCTTTCTCTAGTATTCTGAACCCATGGAGCTATATTACCTCTACCAGTACGTGCTTCAGGCCTCATTAATTGAATAATCTACCATCTTTTCTTTTTTCTTTTTTTTCTTTTTAATGTGCTCCATTAAACTCTCCAGCCTAATGGTCTAGTCTCGCTAGTGCCATCAGCTCTGTCCCACAGCATGTGAGTCAGGTGACCCCCAGCGCTTCCCACTCCTACCACCCTGGAAGGCAGTCTGAAAGCCTAGCGCTGGGCATTGGTGCCTTCAGAGGCAGGAGCTTCTTGGACTCCATTTGATCAGAGGCTTTGCCCAGGACAGTAACTCCAGAAATGGTGGTGGCCATGTGGTATCTGAGATGCTAGTTTTTGACACATTTGAGCTGCCCCTTGGGTTAGCCTAAGCCTCAGGGTGGAACTTGGTGTTTAGAGGAAAATTGGATTGACTATTTTGTTTCTCAGAGGCATGTTCTAAAATTTATAGACTTTGCAAAATGGTTTTACCCTGAGAGCAGTGTCCTGTTAACTGCTCCTGCCAGAGGGGAGACTTTCTGGGCCAGTGGGAAGTCAGGAGACCTGGTTCTATTCCCAGTTCTGCTCCTGAGAGCTCTTTGGCCATGGATAGGTTATTTTTCTTTTCTTTGGTTTTCTATATAATGACCTACAGTTTCCAGTAGTAAAGGTCCCCTCTGACTCTGTCATACTATGTCTCTTTACCCTTTGCTTTACAGTTAGAGTAGAGGAAGCACGCATCTTTGGTCAGAAAGTAGGGGGCAGAGTATAGCATATTGGTCACATCAATTCTTTGAATCTCAGGCCCCAAATCCTTTATGGCAGTAGGCATAAATCATAAATAATTCCAGGCTACTACTCCCAGATTTCTTAGAAGGATCAGAGCACTGAAAGTCTTTGGCAGATGAAAAAAGAAATTCAATTATCTGGAATGCAAAGAAAAAAAAGAATATTCTCTCTTGTTGAAAATCTTTCTGAAGAGCAGTAGCAGTTTTTCTTGCTTTAGTTAAAAACAGAGAACATAACAATATTTCTTCCATTATCATGGCTCTATTCTGCTCCAGGATTAAGATTCTGAATATGAATGATCATTGTGCATTCTGTATCCTATGTTCTGCCTGTCGAAGATTTAAGAGCTTGGCATGAGTATCTACTGCCATAGGTCTACAAGGAGACATTTTTATCAATTATACAGGTGGTTTCTGTGAGTCATTAAAGTTTAAATCCTTCTCATAAAAGGGGGATGACAAAAAAAGTTCTCAATTTTTTAGGGGGTGGTGGTGATAGTATTCCATTTCATTGAGTTCTGGATAAGTAAGGCTCTAAGATGTATACAGAACCCGGGAGCATAACACATTTGTACTCTGTTCCGAGTATCAAAGAGTATACAGTTGTTATTTATAAGACAGGTGCTCACAAGCAAATGTTTTCAGCTTCTGAGATATAAGGAACAATATGCCACATCAGCCCGGCCCTCAGTCTGGAAAATTGAGATGGTCCTGGTTTTATTCTATTTAATTACAAGTGCTTATTTGAGCATCTTCTCTGTGTCCTCATTGTACAGTCTCAGCCCCCAGTGGAATTATGGTCTTTAGGTAAAGACATGTTCTCTACTCAGGCTGTGTCCCATTTCCAAGGCAATGGAAGAGAGAGGGAGGGTGAGAAAGATGAGCAAGAAGAAAAGAAAGAGATAGGAAAGCACAACAGTAGGATCAGTCATGAAAAACTTGCTCTCAACTTTAAAGTAGGAAATGAGCATTCAAACCTCAAGAACAAGAGCGCCCACCTCTCCGCTCTCAGATGGTTGACGTGAAGCGTTTCTTCTCGTGGGAATCACAGGCTCTGGGTGTCAGAACTGTGGCATGTAGTTCATCCCCTGGGCTGCTTTGACTCAAGATTTTCCTGTTCATTGTCAAAAGTATATTGCAAAACCCTCTTCCTATCACAACACTGTTTCAATCATGCAAAGATTGATGTCGAAAATGAAAGCAGATTTTAAACCTGAGCTAGTTGTCTGAAGTAATTTAGAGTTAAACAAGTTTTTGATGACCCTGGGTGTTGGGAACTTTTTGTATGTTCTTAGCTAAGACATGGAATTGACAGTCTTCATTCCCAACCAACCTACCAGCTGACCAACCACAGAAACCAAATCTCCCCCCCCAACCCCCCACCTCACAGCTGTGCCCGCCAAGTGCAAAACATTTTTTTTCTGGTGTTGATTTTTAGATACAGCCATGTCCTGATAATTTCTGCTTACTCATTTCATCAGTTCTCGAGATAGCTTGCTACCTCTCTCGTCTACCCGTTAGTATCTCGGCCAGTAGTGAGAAAAGAGGGTCTCAAACTAGTTTGTTCAGCTATGCATGAACAGTTCTTGACTTAGTATTAATGAAGAAAAGGTTGAAACAAATAGACAAAAATGAAGATTTTTACGTTATTGCATTTCAGTTTATGCTAGCCCTAACCCATGTTTCTATGGGTATTTAAGAAGTTATTTTCATTTCTATACTTTAAAATTTTAAGACCAGTAGTTCTGTCAAATGGCTAAAACCTCCCCTTGCAAAGGTGGTGATGTTGGTGGGCTGTGCTTCCTGGCTTCATTCTAGGTAAATAAATCAGAAATAACTTTTTCGAGCCTTTCACCTTTCTTTTACTTCCACCATGGAAATGTTTAGGTAGAAATGTATCTGTTTATCTATATCACGGGTGGGTTTTTTTGTTTTTTTGTTTTTTTTTTTTTTTTGTGAAAAGGGTAATGGAATACAGAATGGCATACATAGGTTATTCCCGCTATGAATTAGTCTCTTTTATCTGTCTCTGACCAAAACAGATGTTGGCAGCCTTTTTATTTCAGCTCTCTAAGTCACACTAAGACTATCAGTTCCGCTTAGAAAAGCTGTAGGGAAATGATTTAACTCTTTCAATAGACCCGTACTATTTTTTCCCTTGGTTCCTTTTCATTATAAACTACAAATAAAATAAGAAGGCATTTCTATACAACAGTAGACGGAAAATAGCAATATTAAAAATACATCAATACAACCCTAGAAGGAAGTGAATCTTTATTCAAGGACTTTCAAGAATTTTGACATTGAAATGATAGCTTTGCTTGAGGAGACAGCTGAGTGTGTTTCCAACTTAGAGTCAAAGTTTATTTCCATAGAATACAAAAAGAGCCAGTTTTTTTTTTTTAATTCAGAAAAAAAGAATATCTATCAGAATGTGGCAGGATGCATCCTGCTAGGATTCTACTCGTTTCTGCAGAGACCGACCATTTGAAAAAGTCGTTCTGTGATTGGTGCCACAATAAAGCTCATGAACCAGGATTCTGTAATAGAATGTAAATTAAAGGGACATGAAAATGAAGGGACAACAAGAGAAGGGAAGGCTCAAAGGGTGAGAAAGGAAGGGGAGATTATTAGGGAAAAAATCTCTAATAAACACATAGCATTTCAAGAATTTATCATGAAAAGAAACAGTTTCTTTGGATTTTAAGTTAAAAAAAATTTTTATAACTTCCCATATAAAGACTTTAAACATTTTCCAAACCATACAAAGGAAAGAGGAAAAGAAAATGACTTTTTAGACTTAAGGTAGTTTTGAATAATTTATCTCAATTTGCACCATTATCCTCTGAGGTGGGCATTTCTATCATTATGTTTTATACAGCACCCACGCCAGGGCACCTGTGTGCTAGAACCCCAGGGAATTGGCTGTAGAATAATGTCTCTGCTGACACGTTTCCTCCCTCTGCTAACCCTTCCAGAAATATAGGAAATACAAGGAAAGCCTCTGCTTTTCTTGCCTGATCCCTTCCAACAAAGTCATCAAGCAGTAAGGATAACTAAAGATGCAAGTTCATTTAATCTTTTCAGCAGCCTGCAAGGTTAGTGCTTCATTTTTTCTCATTTTCAGAAACCGAGGCTAACGAGACTGTGAGCATCTGATATTATGTGACCAGAAAGTGGCAGAATCTGGTTTTTATTCCAGAGCTTGAATTCCTACATATCTCATCTCAAAACTCAGTTCTGTTGGATGCTTTCCTTCTCTGCACATATAGCCACTAAAGAGACGGGCTAGGCCTGCATTTCCCTTGTCCAAAGTCTCATCACAGAACTCTAGGGGGTGTTCTTCCCACCATAGCACCTGTCACTAGCAGATAGGCCATGTGATACCAAAAACTTCACAGACATGTATTTCTTGAGATGTGCAGCATTTCCTGCATGTGATAGGTGACGGCCACACTGTGACTGGCTGATCCTGAATGGGTCTAAAACAGGAACATTAAACATCGGAGGAACTCCTGGATGGCAGAAGTTCACTGACCTGCCCACCGTGCATGATTTCAAAGGCCATGTGCTTCTTCTAAACCACATGAAAGTAAGGACTCATCTATAAACAGGATAAGGACTCCTGATTTCCCTAGAATTGACTAGAAAAGCAAAAAATTATGTATCTTTAGATGAGGTGGTGGTTGACATGGAGGGAGAGAGTAGTGGGTCTTCTAGATTCTCAACTCAGAGTGTATCTCATGCTTCTGAGAGTACAGAGCAGGCTGGAGAGATCTGTAGAGATTGGTATCAGGAGGTCATGATTAGGGAGACCAAAAGCAAATACAGGAAACTCTCAGTTAACTGGCATTCATGGGGTTTGGCAGATGCCAGATAAATGTAAACAGACAATCCATGAACCAGAACTCAAGCAACTGGCACAATCTCAAGCAACCGGCAAAATTGTTTTTATTCTGGTTAACAGGGAGTCTACTGTATATCTATCTGAAGTGGGAACTACTTAGTCACAGTGACCCAGATTTGGATCAGGGTAGAATCAAGATTTGTAATTTATATGAGATCAGTTCTTCAGCCTCTTTCCAATTTACTGAAGGGTTGTGCTATTTCGTTGGTACAGCATGTTTGGGATCTGTCACAGTGCTTTCAGTGGGTGAGAATCTATTCCATGAGCTGAGGGTCCCGGCCATGCTCTCGTGAGCAGGTCACATGTCCAACACAGCTGTGTGGGCCTTTCAGGCAATTTGGGTAACACCTGTTCTACCAGCGCTGACAAACCTCCATGTTGGGGATGTTGTCACAGAGCAAACGGCTGCACATTTGTCACTAGACTGTTTTTTGTGTGGAGTCCTCACTTATTCCTGTGGGTGACAACACAGGAAGCATCATGTGCCTACAGAACAGCCGCTTCCTGGTGACTGTCCTAAAATTCAGATTTCTCATTGATTTTGTGGTTTCTTGTTCTTGTTTTACGGAATCCCCCCCTCCCCCTCTTCTTTCCACAAGCAAGCACCGATTCTGTCCTGGGAGCTGGGATACAGCAGGGAATGAGCTAGGCAAGTTCTCTGCTCTTAAGGAGTTTGCACTCTGCAGGGGAGATACCCAATAGCAAAACGATTTTCAAAGCAAACAAAATAAGAGGATGTTCTAGTGAGTGCTTGGAGACCTACCTCAGGGAGCTGGTCTGGAAGGGCTTCTCCGAAGAGCCAGTACTCCTCAGGCTGACATCAAATGACCCATAGAGCCAACCAGCAAGCAACTTGGCCATGCCTCATGGGCAAAGGGAACAAATGTGAAGTCCTAAGAGGAGGATAAGCTAGCAGGTTCCAGCAGCGGAATGGAGTGTGGTCCCATGAACATGGTGGGAGAGAGGAGGAAATGAGACCAGAGAGCAGTCAGGGCACAGATCGTATGGAACATCGGAGGCCCTTAAAGAGTTTGGGTTTTGTTCTAAGTATCTGGAGAAAACTTTGGAGACTTTGAGGGCAGGAATAGTATGATTACTCTTTTATGAAAAGCACTATAGCTGTTGCTCTGTAGAGGGGGACAAGAATGGCAACAGGTGACTAGATGGGAGTCATTTAGGTGAGAGGATGACAGATCAGACCAAGATGATAGCAGTGGTCAGACGTGAGATTGAAGGGACAAGATACATATTGAAGATCCTGAGATGGGCAGAGTGGGGAGATGGGATGAAGGTAAAAGTCACAGTTCTGTTCTAGCCACAAAAGTCTTGAGATGCTTATTAGATATACAAATGGAGAATCAAGTTGGAGCTGCTTATCTGTGTCTGGAAATTTCAGGGCTGGACATACCAGTTTGGGTTCCCCTACAAATTTGAGGCTACCTCAGTTTCAGTAAAAATAAATCATTTAAAAATCTAGATAAATCTTAGAAAATACAAACTTGGGAAATGGTGTTTTTAGAAGAGGAGACTGGTGACTCAAAGTCATTGCAGTTTATTGCATGAACAATATGCATTGATGTATGAAGCACAAATGATCTGCACTATGTAAACACAGATTACAAAAGATCATTAAGACCTAATCCCTGGGCCCAAGGAACTCACAGCCGAGTGGGTAACACACACACACTCACATGCACACACACTCACGTGCACACACACTCACATGCACACACACACGTGCACGCACAGACACTTGTGAGCTACTTCTTTGCCGTGTACGAACAGGAGCCTTTCCACTAGGTGTGCATGTCATTTCTTGGATATTGAATGAGGAAGAGATTCTGTGTGTCTGATTCTTCAAGCCACCAAACTCAGTCCTGGGGTTGGAGGGATGACCTGCTGGAGGGAGATCACTCTCAAGTCCTAATGTGGTGTGCAAGGAGTGTGCTAAAGGTGTGTCTGTACAGGGGGCCAAAGGAGGCTCTAAGAGATCGCCAACTATCGCCTTGGGGCCAGGGGAAGGCTTCATGCAGAGGATACATCAGAGGTACTTCTTGAATAAGACGGACTTTGCCAGGGGGTGTGGGAGGAGTGGGAAGGCTGTTTCTATCAAAAAAAGTTTTCCAGAGTGAAAGTGTGTCCTGGAGAAAGTCAGTCAAAACATTTTTTCCTCATTGAGCACTCTGCTCTGTTGGATACACAGATCCAGGCAATCTTTGCTATGTTAGTTGAAATGTTCTTTAATTTTGAAATTTTTTTGCCAGTGCCTGACTTCCAATGTTTCGTAGGTGCCTTAAAAACGCCAGATCATTGCATTAACCTTGCTTGTGGTGACGTGAAACACATTTTCATTTAAAGCTCTGACTGGAGAGTATTCTTCCTCATACCTTCCCACTTCCCATCAGAGACAGAACGAACAAAAACTGTGCATAAGTGGGTTATTGCAGCATAGCTGTAACCTATTTTCTTTTATATAAAAAAATCCAAAATGATAATTAAGGGTAATTACTGCAGTGTAAACCTTAGTCTATTCACCTTCTCACCTAAAGTGAGTTCATCTATGAGTCGTGTACTGCAAAGTGTGGCCTAGTTTTTAAACAGACTGATGATCCCCTCATTTCTTTTCCTTTGCTTCTATAACAAAAAGCTTTGCAGTCATTTCTCAGCTGTAGTATGTAGTTACTGTCTCTTCCCAGTACACCCCTTAATGTCAATTTCTTCCTTTTCATTTTAATGACTCAACACAGATTTTGGATTAAAGACCCAAAGTGGTTACCCAAAATGAGGCTTTCTTACTGCTGATGGTAAAATGTTTGCAAATCACTGCTGTTTTTGTCACTTCGGCTGTCCCAGAATTCCTCCAAATCTCCTGGGAATTGCATGGAACAACAACATTGTAGCCAACAAACAGGTTGGTTTGTAGGAAAGGATCAGCCTTAGCCTAATGAGTCTCTAGAATTTTGTTAGTGCGTGATAGCTTCAGTTGTAGTGGTTTCTCGGAGACAGCAAAGAATTAATTTCTCTTCCCCTTCCCAGGTGAACAAAAGATCAAAGTTGACTGTCTGCTGCCAACTTTACGCACGCTTTCTGCCCGTGATGGTGTAAAGCGCTCACTGAAAATGTAAGTGACTTTCCCTGAGCAAATACACACTTTCCGATTTCTCAAGTTGCTAAATGGAGTTGTGAAGTCAGAGCACATACATGACGAGTCTCGCAAAGAGCCTGGCACACCCTGAGTGTATGGCACACGTTTATTTGTCTATTTCTTCTTACCCAAAAGCCTTACTAGGGTCATTTCTTTTTAGGATGCTTCTTATTTACAAAATTCCCAAGTTAAAGAATCAATTTCGGCTGTCAGTAAGTGTCACTCTCACTAGTGGCTCGCGGTCATTTACTGCCCTGGCCTGCGTATCACGCCCTGGTGGTGGGGGTCGGAGTTGCACTCAGAAGGTCACCTCCTTACTTAAGCATCCTGACCCAATATGACAGAAGTAAGGTGAGGGCATATGGTCTTCAGAATTATGCTCTTTGATAATTCAGTGAATTCTTTGGCGTCTCACAAAGGTTCTAGAGCAATATTTTGATGAACCTCCAAAATGAGCATGTTTCTGTGTCCCCCCACCCCGGCTTTATCGGCAAACTTTCACACAAGTGAACCAAACCGAATTAAAAATTTGTTCCTCACTTTATTACCACTTTAAATAAAGAAATGATGTTTTTAAAAATGACCAAACAGAGATGCAGCTTACACTACTAGAGGATTCTAAAGCTGGACATTGGGTGGAGAGACTGTATGTTTCTATTTGCCCAGTACAGACTGCTAATGCCCGTAGTCCTGTTGTAATTGGTAATAGCACCTCTTTTTACTCTTAAAAACTGTTCCAATATGTACAGCAAATCAACTGTCCCGAGTTTGGCACTATGCTGGACTGCCCTAGGGTAGTCCTCCATGTCCCATCAGTAGCTATGTGGTCTTTCAGGAACTCCAGCCTTGCTGCAGAATTACAAATGATGATATGGCAGAAGCCACTGAGGTTACTCCCCAGTGACTGGCTATGCACAGATGAATCTGCAAATGTCAAGGATTTCCAGGATTTAAACACCCATGGAGCCACATCTGTCACCCACGAAGCAGCGCCTCCTCAGATGGGACCCTGCAGTCTTTCAGCAGGCAGACTCCCACTTCGTTCAGAAGATTTCACCAGTGTTTGAGGTTACTTCCTATCACCAAGTTTTTATGACATCAGAACCTCGCCTGAGTAGTTCTTTTTTCCTGCCCATAAGCTGCATTGTTACTTGAGCGTGCCTCTTAAAGCAAAGAATATGTAACTCATTAAATGCCTTCAAGAAAGGAGATGTAAGGACCTAATTTTATTGACTGACATGAACAGCAGAGACACACAGAGCCTGCTCACATCCTTTGTAAAGTTTGGATTCAGAGACACTTCTTCATCCCCCTCCTGCCATAAGAAGAGACGCCATCACACATGTTTATTGACTGGTGGATAGCAGAGATCTGTTGGCCATATGCATGCAAGTAAAACAACATAGACCTTGACAAGAGATGCTTCTTGTGAGCTGCATTTAGGAAAAATTTCTCTGTCTGGAGCTGATGGGTCACTTTGTTGATACCAAATCAGTGAGATTCAAAGAACTAAAGGGTCATCTTTAGTATGTACTTCACTCTCTGGGAAAGCCTATGTTCACACCAACTCAGAAATGCTGTCTCAAACACAACAAAAATAGACCAATCTAAAAGGATAAAATTCTCACCCATCCCTTAGTAAGAAATTTCATTCTATTCAACATCTCACCTCAATTTCATGTACTTTAATTTAATCCTCAAACTTCTTAATCTTGATGGAAATGGAACAGTTAATGTCATACTGACAAAACAACAATAGCACACACATAGAACTTACGATGCACCAGCCATTGGTTCAAGCATTTTACATGCAGTCACAAATATAATCCTCACAATAGCTTAATGAGGTGGGCACCATTACTGTACAGGCAAGAAAACTGAGGCTCAGCGTATGACCCCAGAGACTGTGTACCCCCACTGTTTGCTGCCCTGCTTCTTATATACTAGCAATATTCTAGAAGGGCATCACAAGGAACATCTGATTTTGCAGCTCACAAGAAACATGTCCTTTCAAGTCAATGTTGCTTTACTCACATGCACATGCTTGACAGATCTTTGTCATACTCCTGTCAATAACCATCCCCATTCTTTAAAAATAGAGTCACATCTCTACCCTGTTTCGCCCCCCTCCTCTTAAGACACAATATATTGTGAGGACACTTTCATTGTGAGTACTGTTTGCCTAACATTTTGTCATTTTGGTTTTATTTCCAAGTGCCCCAGAGTGTGCCTCACCTGGTACCTTCAGGCCTGTCCCATTCCAGCCTCGCTGGCTGCATGAAGAAGAGGACCTGTGTTATGGCTTAGATAAACAGGGGCATAGGGACAGACTCTGCCAGAATCCCCAAAGCCATACAAAACCCATTTAACCAGGAGAGTGAGGCAACCGCGAATCCCTGATTCCTTTCTGGGACCAATGGAGGTATGTCACTTAGCCTTGCATGAAGAGCGGTCCATACCAACACAATTACAATCCCAGTTCAAAATTATCCTTGCTCACCCAGAAAACTGTGCTGTCGGGAAACAGGAATGCGTGTACCTTAGGCAAATAAACAGATAAAGGGGAAGCCATACCACAATTCCAACCAGCTGCCACATTATTTTGAAACCTGCCTTCAGTAAGTGTTGTAAGATAATTGATGGTTGTATTTTTTTTGTTTGTTTCTTGTGGTATTGTGGTCTTCCTCCTTAGAGGATAGTCATCCTTTTAAGTGGGATCCAACAATCTTCCTCAAAGGTTGGAATTCAAAACTGAGCCAAAACAACTTAGAAATGATATTTAATATCAGGTTGTCAGGGTTTTGGAATATGAAGGTGTTTGTATTAGGAGGATACTTGCTAGTTACATTATTTGATTTTCTGTAAATTCCATGTCAATTCATAAGATATTTTAAATAATCAGCACATAGACTGCATACAATAGCTGTGCCCCAAATGTTAGTTTCTTATTCTACTGTAGTATATTATTTTATGCTTCTGCACTGTTTGAAAGTGCCATCTGGTATCCTCAAATTCACACTTCATGTTTGGTCTAGGTTGTCATATGAGATGTAAACATGAGCAAATAACAGCTTTCATAGTGCTCTGTTTGAGATGACTATTTCTGAAGACCAGCATTTCTCAAGGTGGGATATGTATGTCCCCTGGTTAGGTGGTATATTCATATAATGAACTTTTAAAAACATTTTATTGGCTATATATTTACTTAACATGTATTAGAGGAACTATTTGCAGCATACCAAACCTGTTATTTTGTGGATGTTATTCCTTAAGATGAGGCTGAAAACAAAAGTAGACTTAAAGGAAAATTTTTTAGAGTAAATATGACTATAGGCTAGTAGGTTAAACTTACAAGAGAGAGTTAAGAATGCAAAAAGTTTGGGACACACCAATACATGACAACTTGACACCCAGAAGCTCTGTTTTCCTTGCTCTATTGATGATTATAGGTAAGTGCCAAGAATCTTGTTGCTCCTGTTTTGCTATCGTCTAGATTTGTCTTCAAGTCTCAAATTTCTCTGCCCATTCCTGACTCCTAGTCTTCTTCTCCTCTACCCTTTCAACGCCCTTTCCAATCCTCTATAGCTTTTCAATTTCTTCCTATTGTTTAAGACCCATTTCAGGTGATATCTGCTATAAAGCCATTTTCACACATGCAGTCACATAACATTTGGTTTTTCTGCTATACTGACTCACACTCTCCTCCCTGGTTTCTGGCACAGGGCCGCTCATAGCTTGCTGACCTATGCAATATGCTGGGTGCTGGATAGCCTCAATTTCTATGGGATGATCAGTCTGGGGGAGGGCAAAGGCAAAACCAATTCAAGCAAGTCACAGATCAAAGTAGGCTCAGAATTTGTTGTTAGCTCTTCTCATAAATATTCTTCCAAGTTGACCTGCTATCAGGCCAGTCTAAGAAAGCTCACATTCTCTCACATTATAAATTACATCATCGATCATCTAGGGAAAATAGGGTTCATTTTTAGGTGGCTTACTTCTTCATTATTCAGAATACTGATTCCACTTATTTTTCTGGATTCTGGATTTAGATCAAATTACCAAGTCAAAGGATTTATGCATGTACAATTTTGATGTTTTGCCAAATTGTCCTCCAGAAAAGTTGCATAATTTATCTCCTACCACACACTTGATGACATGCTTGCTTTAATTATAGATGTGCAGGTTAAAAAAGGGTACTTCAACATTGTTTTAATTTACATTTTTAAAAATTGAGTGATATTTCTATTTTTAAATTATGAGTGATGTGTATAAAATTATGAGAAACTTTTCATGTTTGTCTTTCGCTTACTTTTCTTTTTACTTCTCTTCCTTAATTCTTCCTTTCCTCCTCACCTCCCTCCTTCTTTCTTTCTCTTTTTTCTACTGATTTTTGAGATCTTTTTGTACTAAGCTGTACGTACTGCCAAAGTTTTATTCAAGTTTGTCTTTTTGACTTATTGCAATATTTCTTTCCTACAAATGTTCTAAATTTTGAGACAAATTCGGTAGGTCAAGCTATCCTTGAGTGGCTTCTGGGTTTTATCATTTCCTTAAAAATACCTTCTTCACAAAAGTTTTTTAAATCTACCCATTTTAAAGTTCAGATTTCTAATTTTCAAAAATGTGTTCTATATTTATTTGTTCTCTGACATGACAGGTTGAACAAGCAGCACAACCTACTTCAGAGAGCAGGGCGTGACCTTGCTCCTGGCCCCCTGGGTGGCAGGAAGTTTTATTTAATAGATAATTGCAAAACAGAAGAACAGATAAAGGTATAAGAAATTTTATGTATAAAAATTTTCTTATATTAAAATTAGATTATTGTATTCCAAAGTATTATTTTGCATACAGATATCATTATTAATTTCTAGAGTTACACTCTTAACTCATAAACATAAATAAAAGAAATAAAAACATTTATACAGATACAGAATTAGTACTACCCATGTATAATGCACATCCTTTTTTTCCCTCATAAATTTGGACAAAAATGTGCACATTATACACTGCAAAATGTGGTATTTCTTAGTAGGTTTGGTTCTTTTGCCAAAAAGTAGACCCTTTCTTGTTAGGTTGATAGGGGTCTTAGGCTCTTCTAATAAGTCTGGAGGTTTTATAACAAGCCACTAACTACCAATACCTCTGTTTTCTTTCAAGCTCATTCACATCCAGCCAAAAGAAATGATAACTATTTAAGGAAATTTCACGTCATAGTGAAAAAAATCCACTGTAATAGATACTGGCATCCACTGTGGAGAAACTGATTAGATTTAATTAAAATATTTTATGCTGTATTTAAATCCGTAGTCTCTTACTGTATTCTCAAATGAAATGCACACAACAACAACAACAACAACAGCATAAAAAATTAGATGTCACCTGAGTCATTTTTCATAGGGTTGGAACATGTATGAAATCTTGTTAAGCAGTGTGCTAGAGCTTCATGGTACCAACTCAGGAGCCACGAACGTGTTCCCCTCCTTCCGACTCTGTGTTTGGTGACCTCATGTTGGTAGCTCGGAATCGGTCATTAGAGGAGTATTTACACAATGCAAGCTGGCAAGTACTATACATCAGGGTTTGGTTTCCGGAGAACCATTTTACTAGTGCACCAGTGGTTTGCATCTACACATATCTTACAAAGGGAGGTGATTAACAGGCTATGACTTGAATAATTCACTTTCTGGGTTGATACTACTGAATATCTAAGGGATTAAGTAACTAAAAAGTCAACAGTTAGGCTTTAATTACAGAATAAATACCTAGTTCTTGACTTAGCTAGTGTGACTTAGCAATAAAATTTTAACTTGGAAAAGCCTGTGAAAATTTTGTAGGCTGTCTTCTCTTCTATGAGGAACCCCTATTAGAGCATAGCTATTATTTTTGTCTGCCTTCAAAGTCTGATAATAACATCTTGATTTTCTCTTGGGAACTCTCAGTCCACGTAGTTTGTCGATTTCACACCCACCCTCCTCTCTTGCTCTCAGACCTGGCCAGAGAAAGTGCTACATGTCAATAATCAAACGCAAAGCTGTGATGCATACACACAATGCAATATTACTCAGCCATAAGCAAAGATAACATAGGGCCATTTATGACAACATGCATGGACCTTGAGACCATCATGTAGAGTGAAATAAGCCAGACAGAAAAAAACAAGAATCATATGATTTTCACTCATTTGTGGGACACAAAGCTGAAAGCAACAAAGAAACAAAAACTCATGGACACAATCAATAGTTTAGTGGTTATCTGAGGGCATAGGGGAGGAGTGTGGGAGAGAAGGAATGAGGTCTCAAATATATGGGGTTGGAAAGAGAACTGACTCTGGGTGATGAACACATAACACAATACATAGATGATGTATTGTAGAATTATACACCTGAAACCTTTTGCTAACCAATGTTACTCCAATGGATGTAACAATGAAAAGAAAAAAGCAAAAAAAGAACGAACCCTTTCCATTCCTGTTGTTTGATTGTTGTGGTGTAAGACTGAAGCTGTAGGTTGCCATTTTTGCCACCATCTCAGGGATAACCTGTATGAGTATGAAGTAGGCTGACCAGATGTCCCTTTAGGACAGAAAACAGTAGTATTGCCCTGTTTCAAATGGTATGTATTGTCAGCCTAGTCTTACTGGATTAAATTCAAGGTGTCAGTAGGCTGACCACGTGTACCGTTTGAAACAGGATAGTACATTTGATTTCTGTCCCATTTAAAATGGGACGTCTGGTCAGCCTAGTATGAAGCCAGCACAAAGACAGACAGAACTCAATGACAGTGATTGCTGATGGTACCATTTGAGCTTCCAGATCCACCTAAGTTGAATCTAGAATTGCATTGAACCAATTCATTTCCTTTTTCGTTAAGCCATTTAAATTCACTTTTTGTCACCTGCAATTGAGAATTCTCACTAATATAATTGTTTTCTATAATAACTCTAATGAATACTCAGCAGCCAACTCTTGAATACATCTAGAGGTAGGGTCCTCAGTTTCGTGAAGCAATTCATTTCCTTTTTGATGATTCTGAATATTAGAAAATTTTACATTGATCCCACATTTGTCTCTCTCATTGGTCTTCTATGTGTTATCAAGGTCAATATCTGTAAGTGTACATTTTTATCTGCCTTCTTGCCCTTCACAAACTGACTTAATTATCACGATCTGCTAAATTTTCTCTAGCTAAACATACTTAGTCCCCTCAGAGATCCTGCATGATTCTCATCTTCCTAGTTATACTCTTCTGGAGGTACAACAGTTGGCCAACATCTTTTTTAAAATGCAGCATACTCGTAGACCTAATATTTGTCAGAAGATTGGACAAAGTAGAGAGAAATTATTACCTGAAAGACTACTCTGAATGAAATGCCTACGGCGGAAAATGTATGGTTAAGACTTGGCTTCCACTTCTATTTTTACTTACACTTCTATTTCTATTATTCCACCGCTTCAGGGTTTATTTTCGCCTCTCACCCTTTGTCCTGTTTTCTCTGTCCCTCACCACTGCTGCCGCCACTCTCACTCCCACTGCCCCTCCCCAGGCTGCTCCTTATTACAACAAACAGTAAGCAGAGAATTTGACTCACATATTGAGTGAAAGTGCAAAATAAATGATAATTTTAATGTGCCACCTCTCTTGGAGCATATATTTTTATTTCCATAGATAAAGCTTTGTTTAATTTGAGTCAAAGAACAAAAGTTCCAATTGTGGAGTTGGGGGTGTTGTTGAACCGTGCTGGGGAGGTCCTTTGTTGAAATTATATCATGTTTCAGGCCTCTACTTTGCTCACAGACTCTTTGCCAGCCTGAAATCTCCAGGGTCCCGCTTTAGCAACCTGCCCCCACTGCCTACTCTCACATTTACAGCCTGCTTTTCTGAGCTGGTGTCGGCCAGCTGTGTTTTGCCTTCTTATTCTTAACGAAGCGAAATACTTCTTGTTCTCTGTGGAAGACAGATTAGACAAAAACAAAAGCAAACCAAAACAGAAACTTGGAAGCTGGCTCCATTTCTGCTGTGAAATGCACCAAGGTCCTCCTGTCACTTGGACAGCGATGATGCCAATGTCCTGGATGGTATCTGAGATAAGAAAGAAGGCTATGTATTGCGATCCTTTTGAGATCACAAATTTTGGGCCTTGTAACCACTAAGTCCAATTCCATAGGTTTGATTGGTCAATCAATCAATCCACCTGATGCTATCATTTACATGACTAAAAATGTCTTTATTTTCACTTCAGACATACAAAATCTCTCTGGTTTTAGCATTCTTGTGACATTGCTAATAAGCGTTTTTGTTTGCTTGTCTGTTTGTTTTTGTGGTTGTATTTTAGAAACTAGCCCAATTCCTGGCTTTCAAGAAACTTTCTGCAGTTGTTTATAAAAAATTAGCACGTAAACATAAATATTTAGAACAATATCACAAGAAATTTAAAACTGCTGCTCAAATTTGCAGCTCTTTAGCAAATTTAGTGGAGTTTTTCTATAAGAGCTATTTGTGGAGGAAAATTTATGATAATGTGTGTACATCTTGTACTAAATTCTAAGATCGTCATTTCTCAGTTGTAGCAGAAAGACCTCTTTATAACATGGCTTTTTTCCTACGTCAGCGTGCTTTGGAAGGAGACCACCGGGCCAGCATTATAGTGACATCCCTGTGTGTACACACCTTGATTTCCACAAGCAATGGATGATTTTTGACCAAGCTGGCTTCTCCTCAAAAATGGAAACTTATTTTTTCTCTTGGTCGGTTTACGTGCTAAGAATCTTTTCCAAATCACTTCCTAGTCTCTCTCCATGAAACCACCACTGGTTGACGGAAGCCTAGGGTACTTGATGGAGTGGGTTACAATGATAACTCCCTCAGTCTATGTTCTTTTTCAAACAAACAGGTCTTTTCTAAGGGCACTGCTGGTGGTTTGATACTTGGCAGTTCCTCTCCCCCAAAACGTGTCTTACAAGAGCAGGCGGTTCTTCTGAGTAGAATGAGCACCTTTCAGAGCCCTTTCTGTTTGTTTAGTTTCTTGATTATATGAAGTACATTAAAAACCAGTCCAGGGCCCATTAACATAATTTTCATGCATGTTAGTTCTGGCAAAACACACCAGGCAGGAACTGTATGATAAATGAGATAAATAATTTTGATGGAGCAGTGAAATAAAATAAACTTCTGCTATTTAAGAAAACAAATCATGACTAGTGGTGTGTATGGGGATTAACCTGTGCTAGGGTGGCATTCTGAGGGTGGCCTCTCATCCTTAGAATGTTCTGGGGAGAAAGAGCCACTGTCTAATTCCAATGAAGTTTAGTTGTAGTTTTAAAACAAGGCATTATGAAGTTCATTGTCCTCTATTGAGAGCTTGATTATCCAGGCTATGGATTATGTGAAGTTTCCTGTTTGTTACTTCCTCTCCTTGGCTGCCTGTTAGTAATTTGCCTAAAGAATGGACAAGGGAAGACAGAAGAAATGAAATTTGTGTAAGTTCGTATTAAACTTACTTGTATTAACACCTTGGGGAAGAATTTGTGAGAGGTTGAGTGAATTCTTTCTAACAAGTTTAGTTTTGCTTAGTTAGCAGTCTATAGACTGTTGTATGAGCTGGCCCAGTGACAAGTGTCTATCAGAGCAAGTCAAATCAGGTTCATGAAACCTAGGCCAAACAACAGCCTTCTTGTCAGATAGGCCTGGAAAATACCCTTCAAGGTGATAGTACAGTCGCTGTGTACCCTCAAATTATGGAATCCAAAAAGAACTTCATACCTTGAGAGTATGATTTTTCTCTTTTAAGAATTTCATTTTTGAGTGGGCCCCTGAAAATAAGATGCATTGTTTCACGGTGTGTGTTATTCCGATGTCACTTGGGTTTTGCATCATTGAAAGCTCCTCCATTGTAGAGCTTGTTTCTTAGGTAAGAGAAGGAAAATTCCAAACAGGTATGCATACCCTGGCAGCAGATGGTGAAACTACACTTGCATGTGTTTTCAATCTTCTTTTCACTCCTCAGAGACCAATCCATGAGGAGAAACTCAGGCAAGAAAGAAAATAAAATTAATGAGATTATTGGGATGATTGCTGGATTTCCAATGTCCTTGCCGATGCTGCCATCATAGCGCTGTTAATAATTGTGAATTGATTATAGACCACACATGACAGGACGACCTTGAATTTTGTGCTTTTAAGACACATGGAAAAACACAGCACCACATTCATACCACCCATAACATAAATGAACCATTGAATCTTCTACCATAAAAAAATTCTGAACATCTCAATAGTATGTTATATTGATGATTTCCTCAAAGTTTGGTTTCAAATGCTGGGACAATGGTGGCAGCATGATTTGGGAGTTTTCCTAAATTTCTTACAAAAAACAGAGGGGTAATTGTATGTTGTATAAATTATATTTCAATAAAGCTGTAAATTTTATATACATACATATGTATATATGAACGCTCAGGATCCTAAACTATAAGAAAAAAAAACAGAGCAACTGGATCATAAAACAAAAAAATCCATGGACAACATATATGAAAAATACAGGGTACAGGGTAAACCAGTGAACCCTAAAACAGGAGTCATAAGACCTGAACCTACTGGCCTCTGTGTAAGAGAAAACAGAAGGAAGGAATGGGGCTGGATTTGATAACTATGAGAATAGAAGTATCCCCAAACAGATGAAACTAGGAACTAGAGCAGGTCAATTGGATAACAACAGCTGATATAGTCAGGTGTTTGCCCACCTTAGCTGCTGGTGATACAAGGTTCCCATGTTAAGACTTAAAGTGACCGGAGCAGTACGGCCTCTGTGAGCACCTGAAACTGACTCTCCAGGGCTCTCTTCCAAACATAGGGTGTCACAGTGGGGAGATGAAGGAAAGAGAAGGTTCAGATACAAATGGATGGGTGGGGAAAACAGAGTCAGGAAATATTAGGCAGCAGGCTCCTGCTGTAGCTGTTCTCTCTCTCTCTCTCTCTTTGTAATAGACTTTTATTTTCTATAAGTTTTAGATTTACAGAAGAATTGACAAGATTGTACAGAGTTCGTATATACTCACCACCCAGTTTTCCTTATTATTAACATCTGTAACATCTTATGTTAGTATGATACAGTTATTATAATTAATGAACCAATATTGATGCATTATTATTGACTAAAGTCCATGCTTCACTCAGATTTCCTTAGTTTTTATCTAATGTCCTTTTTTTCATTTCAGGACCCTGGGATACCACATTACACTTACTTGTCATGTCTCCCTACACTCCTCTTGGCTGTAACAGTATCTCAGACTTTCCTTGGTTTTGATTACTTTGACAGTTTAGAAGAGAATTTGTCAGATATTCATAGCTGCCATGTGTGTATTTTAAACAATCTACAAAAACAGCCGAAGAGAGATCTCTGTGAAGTTAGGAGAGTTGTGTGAACCAAAACCCTTCCTAAAAATTCAGGAAAACTAATTTTACATAAAAATTGGCAACCGAAAATTATTGATGCCAAATTTTATACAAAGTACTGTAAGTAAAAAGAATTGAGAGCATAATAAAATCTCTATAGGCAATAAAACATACCAGAAACACATATGCAAAAAAAGATAAAACTGTAACATACAATTTCAAAATAAGCTAAATGTTACAAGAAAATTATTCAAGATATGAAGGAACAACCAAAATGACTATTTGAAAAGCTCAGAAGTCAGGGGATGGGTATTAAAAAAATGTTTTTAAATAAAAGTAAAAGACAAATTAGAAGAAATGAGTGAATAATTCTGACCAATAAGTTCTTAAGAGAAATATGAGATAAAAAGGAGAAAAAAATTTAAAGCTCAAAAAGAAATGATGAAAGACAGAAACATGATTCAAGACAATGAGACAGATACTCAAAAACAGTCAAAGAAAAGAAGCCATGCAAGTAACAGGAGTCCCTAAAGAAGAAAACCAATGCACAGGAATAGAACAAATACAAAATTCCAGAAAATGTTCCTGAAATAGAAAAAAAATTCAAAAAGCACCCTGTGGACCTTAGAATATCAACCCAGAATGACCAACGCCAAGAAAAATTCTTGTAAAATAACTGAACTTCGAAGAAAATTTAAAATCCTAATTCTTTGTTTATATAAACAAAGAGAGAATATGACATATTTAAAATACCCAATTAAGTTATCATCATACTTTAAAACAGCAATGCTTTATGACAGAAGAAAATGGTATAAAATACTTAAGACACTCAAAGGAAGAAAATGTGTACTGAGATTTTGTATCTAGCAAAACTGACCTTCAAATAAAAAGAGCACAAAAACTTGCAGACAACATGGGACAACTCAACAAAATGGTTCCATGAGCCCTGTAAAAATCTTGTTCTGGATTTGTCTTGGAAATATCAGTATGAACTTAGGAGGTGTTGTATTTTTAAAAACATATATGCATATCTGGTGTGTACATTTCTTAGCTTAGAGAGCTAAGAAACTCTGTAGTTCAATAGCCTGAGATTTTTTAAGGAGGTCAATTGTAAGGGGAAAAAGCATGATCGAAAAAGTTTCAAAATATGTATCAGACTTTAAGTAATGGGCAGTGTCTCAGGATGGACATTTGGGTGATGAACTGAGAAAGAATGACAAAGAAATGATTGCTCTTAGTCTCAGGATAGTGGTTATTTCTGAAGCAAGGAAGGGGCTGTGATGGGCTGAGGCATGTGGAGGGGCTGCTGGGTGGCTGGCAATGTATCTTCTGTCCTGAATGGGGATCCCAGGCTCTTCACCTGATATTTTACTATGTCGCACGTTGGCTTTTTTATTTTTCAGTTTTTTGAAAAGGTATTTCTAAAATACTGTTTCTGAGTTTTGAGCTCTTTTGACATTTCGATGAAAGTATGTCCTCCCAAAATGTAGCAACATCTGAATACTTCCTGTAGAGTCAGGGGACCTATGCACAACTCTGATACCCCATCCCCATCTCCACCCCACTAGGAAATGTGAATTCCAGATGAAGGACTCCTGTTTAAAATATGTTTTACTCAGAGGAAAGATACAATGAAGTCAAATAAAATTTCCATGAGCTGAAAAATCACTCTGCTTTCACAAAAGAAGGAGTTCTTACATCGGAGTCACAATTCCCTGAAACAGTATGACATGATTTCGTGTGTATACATGATCATTTTTTCTGGGGAAAATATTTTATTAATTATAACAAGGCTTTTATTAGTTATCAAAGTGGTCTGTGGTCTCAAGTGGTCAGGAACTCTTAAAACCCAAGAGAGTCCAAAGAAGCTGTAATGTCCCTCGTGCTGATGGACCACTGTGGTGGTAGAGGATGCTTCTTTGTGCCTACAGCTAACTGGGGAGAAGATTCCACTCTTCGGACCCCAGTGATCTTCCTGTGTCCTCACCCCCATGCTGTCCCCAGTGATAGGACTGGGCTGTGGAAGCAGCAGAAGGCCCTTGAACACCCAGACAGGTCTTTGCTTTTCATCTGATGCCTATATCTGGGCAAACAGAGTCCTCTCCATTTCCTTTCTGTCTTAGGGCAGTGAGTCACTGGGTTTATCAGAAACCAGTCTCGAAAGTACCCCTCTAGGACCCGTGATGTCTGCCACCACTTCCACTAAAATGTCCTTAATGTTTTGTTTTTTAAATAAAGTGAAATTTAAAAAAGAATGAGTGTGGATTTACAATCCTGTCCCCCTTTTCTACTTTTAAGTTTATGTAAAAAGGAAAACGTCTGTGAAGTGGGTTCATAGTGCTAATTACAGTTTTATCCCTTGTGCGTTTCTCATGGTGAGTCCTTCAGGACACTTGCTTCAGAATTACCAGGGTGGTGCTGACTCAGAAACTCTTGGGGAGGGTGTGGGGTCCCGCAATTTAATGAGCTTCACTGGCAATTCTCACTCAGAGTAAAGTTTGAGAACTACTAGGCTAGTGAAGTTTTGCATGCACCACCTAAGTGAGCGGTGTACACATTACACTTTGGGAAACACTAGATTAAGAGCTGAACATTCATGGGCCTTAAAGAAAGAACATTTGTATTTGATTCCTGGCTCTGATATTTTTCAACTGTATGAGGGTAACTAAGTCCCTATTTTCTCATCTGTAAAATAACTATGAAAGAACTGACCTCATAGGATTTTTGTAAGAGTGATTTGAGGTTCTGTTGATAATAAAACATAGGCCCAGAGAACACACTCTGTGCCCTCTCCCCAGGCCTCTCTATATTCTGAGTTTTAATCTAGGCTCAGCATAGAAATATGACATAACCAGAGGCAAATCATTTAACTAACTTGAAAGGTTTACTGTTTTTGATTGATTAGTGATAACCTTTGATTTCATTTCCTACCAATTCTCTAGGAAATTAAGGGCAAACAAACCCCTACTCATTTTGTAAACTGATGATCAGTGAGAACAGCCCATCTTCGCTGGGAGCAATACAAACTTGGAAAAAGTGCTCACCTTGACTTCATGTAGATTCATGAATGATGAGGCATCAACTTCTTCATTCTTATCAGACTGTGAACGAGTTCTTCATAAAGCCTATATTGAAAAGAACCACTTTTCTCCTACCTGTGACTGTCACATACCTTTTTGTCACTTGAACACACAAAGTTGTGTTAAAACGTTCTTAATGAATTGGCCAATTATTCAGACATTTCAGATCCAGAAACACCAGACATAAGTAGGTGGCTCATTAGGGTGACTAAAACTTTTCTTGAGTCATCTCCAATAAATCTCTGTTTACATATCAATGATGTTGAAAGCATGAAGAACAAAGGGTTAAAGTGTGAGAATGGCTAAATGTCACTCGAAGTTCATGTGTTCACTTCCTGTTGTGAAAATGACAGGCTTACCTCTCATTCAGAGTGTGGTTAGTTCTGAGTAGTTTATAGGGGCAAAAGTCAGTCATTGCAGGGAAAAAAATGATGGTAACCTATTAGGAGCCTGGTCATGTACCTATGGCTGTCTGCTTTTCATGAGGATGGAAATCATTTGGTTCCTGGGCAAAGCACAGCATTGTTTTTATTACTCCTTGGAAGTGAAACTTAATTCTTTGTGTATTTTTTTTTTAATACAGGACCTCAAAGAGGAAGTCTCATATTAAGTGTAACAAGAGACAGCTAACTATCGATCCTAATATGTAGGTGTCCAGATGGTGATTTATGAATCTGGGCTGGGTGTATGGGTTGGTGGGAAAACCCTGTCAGTAATCTGTTACATTATTGATCATTTCAATGGAAGATTGAACTTACATTATAAGAAATAGAATTTAAAGAGAATGCTTTCACTATGTAAGTGAATTAAAGTGTGTGCTAGTTGATTTGTTTGTTGTCTTTGGAGTTTAAATTAAGATATGCATTCATGTTCATTCATAAACATCAAATGTTGTAAATGATTCTCTTTCTGGATGACCTCCTTATTCTACTATTATATAAATGTTCCCTTTCTACCAGGGCAAGACAAAAGAAATATCAACAATGCTACAAGAATGCAGTGAATTTAGAGTTTGGTGAATAGGCATGCAAAACCAGAGCTGTCTACTACTCATCCTGATAGAAAACTTAAACCTACTCATTTCTCAGTGTAGAAACTGAGAAATGGGGACATCCTTCTGGTGGCACTGCAAATTCTAAAACAACCCAAGATATGATCAATCGGTTGCAAGGAGAGTTTAGGCATGGACTGAAAAGATACCTAACTGGAATACTGTGTGTTTCTAGATAGTCTAGGTGAAACTTTAGAGGTTTCTATAATCTATCTGGCTGATATACAACTACTTTCCTGCAGTGATTATCCTAATTCAACAGTCTGAGAGAACCTGCTGAGAGCTAGTTGGTTGTGGGAACATTTTTTAACTGGGCAGAGGGGATCTGCGTTGGAGATCCAGGAAGATACAATTTAAACCACCAGGGAAGCATTTCAATGTATCAGGGTATCCTTTGATATACTTTTCTTCTCCCCCTTACACCTATACATGGAGAAAAAAATCTAGGCTGGGTTGGGATTCCTCAAGATGTTAAGATACCCCAGGCTCTCATATCCCTACCTAAATATTGGAGGTAAATACGGAATATTATGCAGGCTGGAGTGCCCTGACAGGTCAAGATTCAACTGAATTCCAACTGTAAGCACTGGCTTGCATGCATAAAAACCAACCAGGAGTGTATTAAAAATGTAGATTCTAAGACCCAACTCCCATAGATCCTAATTTAGTAGAGCTGGAGACCCATGAGAGCACCTTAACAAGCCCACCAGACAATTCTGATACAGGTGACTTTTGGTCAAGGAATCATGTACAGTACTTGTCTTCAATTGAATCTCTGCAGATACTGTTATACCATATAAGCCAGGCAGAAACACATGAAAGGGGGAATTTAAGAGGTCATTTATAAGTGATCCCTTATATGCCTGAAAATACCTAAGTACATCCTGGAAAGGAGAGTTTGGGGAATTAGCAAGAATGGCCACCAATTGCTGCTGTCCCCAGTGAAAATTACCTAGAATTATGAGAAATTATTCATATCCATTGAAATCTAGTCTTTAGATATCTGCCCTTTTCCATCAGAACCCATGCCTCTTGTCTGAAAATGCTATATCCATGGATGTTCTGCCCAGTGCCTGACATTATGGAAAACTAACCATGAACTGGTTTGGAAGTCATGCAGCATTTCAAAGAAAGGCAATTCATTCTTCTCAAGTTAGATCTCAACAGTTCTATGTTTGTGTTAATTTGAACAGGTGAGCTAAGGTTTTAAGAACTTTTGGTAATAGGATCTTCTCCCCATCCCTTACTTTTTAAGGTGTGCTTGCTTTAGTTATAGGATAGAGTTGATCTTTGGTGAGTATGCATATTAAGCTGCTTGCTCTCCCAGTTGTGTTCAAAATCTCCTTGGGACCTCTATGGAATTAAATTCTTTCAGTTAATTAATTAAAATAATAAATAGCTGTCGATCTTAGAGCACCTGGCCCTCATTTGAAGTTTTTCTAGACTCAACATGGTAGAAAAGTGTATGAAATAAAGAGGCCAATTCTAGGGAGATTCCTTGCTAGACAAGGTAAGACACGGAAAGGAATATATCTGATGTTTAGCCAAGAGCCATCTTTTAACCCTTTTTTTTTATCCTGGCCTTAGTGCTTGGGGGAAATAGGCTATGATCTAAAGACAGAAGGCTTTGCTGATAGCTTTATGAGAGAGTTGTAATTGCCATATTTTTGCTAAATTTGTGTTTTATACTTCATGGTGAGGGAACTTAAGAGGACAAAATCATTTTACAGCTAACAGTTACGAAAAGAAACAGAAAAAAAGAAAGTTGTCTATTAAGTGTGTTCCTCCAACTTTAATGTGCTTACAGATCTCTGGGGAATCTTATTAAAATGCAGATTTAATAAACTGAGGTAGGGCCAGAGATTCTGCATTTCTAACAAGCTCCCATGCTGCTAGTATAGGTGCTAAAGGACATATGGTAAGAAGTAAATAGGGGTTTAAGATTTTTGGATTCATAGCATTCCATTCGGTTCTGAAGTATAGTCCTTCTGGCTAAACAAAATAAAGTCTCTGTTTGACTACCAGTATTTCACAGTTGTGTGTATTTATTCTACAACTTTCGAGGGGCATGCCTGATATAACCATTGTGTTGCTAGTAAACAACATCAAGTGTATGTTCAGTTTGCAACATAGAGCAGTCGGCTGTCATGAAACAAACTGCCAGGCCATACAAGTTTTAAATGGACAAATCTACATTTTTCCAACAGACTTTCTTGGCATTTGACATGTGCATAAGAATCACAGAAATAAATGCATTACACAGAACGTCTGATAAAGAATTGTATAGTTGTGCTCTTCAAACAATTGCCCATTAACTGAATTCTCTTTGATCCGTGGGGGTCTCAGAAGGAGCTTGACTTATCCAACTTTCTCATGACTAAAATAATGCACTTAAAAGCAACTGACTTAAATATCCTCATCACAGCATTCTGTTCATCCCCCTTCTATATTGTGCATCACAGTAGAAGCTCTTAGGGCAAGACCTGAGATGAGTAGAGAGCCTATCTTATAGGAAAGCTGTTAGTTCTCAGGTAAAGGGCATGTTCTCTATCATTGAGTGCATGTGGTTTTGCAGACCCTCAATCCATTAATAGAGGGATTAGTGCTATTATGATTTTAGAGATTTAGGTGTCATCTTTGATTTGTGTTCATGTCTTTTAAGAATTCAAAGTGTCTGGTTCTGTTTTGATGGAATTGCCCAAAGAAAAGAACACAGAATCAGAAGAAGTGGAAATGCTTCTGGATGAAGTTTGAAAGGTGATGGAAAGAGAACTCACATTAGGTGGTGAACTTACTATACAACAAGCTGACAATGCACTGTAGAATTGTATGCCTGAAACCTATGTAATCCTTGCTAACAGATGTCACCCCAATAAGTCTAACAATAAAAATGAATTTAAAAAAAAAAGAATATTTCCTGAGACTTAAATACTTTCCTTATTTTAAAAGTGGGAGTGGGTAAAGGATCCAGAGAAAGGTAACCAAATAACCAGGGATGTGGAAATAGGTTCTAGAAGAAAAAGCTAATGGGGATGGAATTGTTTTACCTGTAAAACTAAGGATTGAGTCAGTTAATTCCCACTTTGAGAACTATGGAGGGTTATTCAAAGCCAAGCGATCCAGTTATTCTCTGTCTTCACAAGGAAAATCTTTACGGGTATAGATCTGACAGATAACCTCTCTTAAGTACTTTCAAGAGCTATCATTTCCTTTCTTTAAGTAGATTTTAGACATGATAACTAGGCCTTTTTCATGGCAAAACTCATGTGAAATCTGTATCCATTTGTAGGATTGCTGGGTTATTTATATGAACTAATAGTGATATTTGCTAATCTTTGCAAGTTAAATTGAGTTTCACCACAGTAGAAAATGTAAACTGCTAACACTAATCTACACTTCATAATTTGTTCTCTTTCTTTTTGAAGTCCTTTATTAGCTGTGCCCTCTACCATAGGATCACCACTGAACCTCATGTTAATGGGTATAAATTATAGTGGTGCCAGCTTGTCTTACCTTTGTTAAATTCGTGCCAACTGTTTCACAATGAACCTTTACTTTCCATTTTATGACTGGCTGTAACTACTGTACTTAGAGCCAGTGAGTGGACATGGTGCATTACATCTACCAACAAAAGCCAACTTTTTTACTCTCTAGGGACAGTCCAAAGCACTGTCACATCTCTCGATACTTATCCTTTACTCTCTCTGCTCCCCTTGTCATTGCTCATGGTTTGCCAAAAGAAAATGGGAAGAAAAACAACAGAAAAGTAAGCCAGACAATTGTGCTGTTCAGCATCACTTCTGCCTGCTGGCAAGCAAGGGAATTGATGTTACTACAAAAACAGTAATCTAGGACTTAACATACAGTCCTCATTCTACCCATTATTATTCCATTATTATTAGAGTTAATTAAGAGTTGGCCATTTTTTAATCAGATGTCACCGTGGTCTAAAATAGAATCAATCAGGTGAAGACTATTGTAATAAGTTTTTACAGTTAATTATTTTGTGGGAAACTGACTTGATTTCCAGTTTACAACTTTACAAATGTTGTAAAGCATCGTTTTCTAGTGGGATTTAGAATTAGATGACCCCAGGAGATATAGATGCGCTTTTTCATGATTGGAAAAAAATAATGAGCTTCAAAACTACATTTGAGGCATCTGAAGAAACTTATAAAGAAAAAGGAAATATTTAGAGAGGAAGGCCAAACTAGGGGGATCCAAATAATACCTGAAATTAATCAAGTGATGAGCGAGTGTTATGACCTTGTTTGGGTTTGAATAAAGAGGCGCGATATGAGGGAAGAGGAGGGAAAAAATAGCATTCTTGGGGGAAGAGCAGAAATGATTTCTAATGTCTAGCAAATCAGGGTGAAAACAATCTCTTCTTATCCTCAATAGAGCTAATTGAAACATTTCCTGGGAGTGTTTCCATACTGGCTCTTCTTAAAGGAAATGGGTTGGAAAAAAAATCTTCAGAGTTTTAGGGTCTTCATCATTCCTTAAAGCACAGGACAGGTTTTCTGTACTACACATTTCAAATTATAGCTCTAGCTGACCATATAACCCAGATTGATCTGGTTCAGACTTTCCTACGGCTATGAGTCTATTGGGTCCTAAATAAGGATTCAAGATTACCTTGTAAGACAGGCATGGAAGCAAATAAAGAGCAATCTAGAAATGCCATACACACCTTTTTAATTGTAGAGCAAATGAAGAACCAGCCCAACCAGTGGATTTTTTATTGTAATGCCCATTTTGTCACCTCTTGTGTTCTCTTGCACAAAGCTGCAGTGGGAATCTTTATGTTTACTCCAAGAGGTTGGTTGACATGGTGGTGGGAGATGAAGGGCCATTTGTTCACATCTGTGTAAAGCCAACTGAGCAGCAAAGGGGAAAGTGTGTGCTCTCTCATTCAGGAAAACAAATCCTGCTGCTTCACGCTTAGGAGCAAGCCAGGTGTCTTGAAGCCAAGAAAGCAACAGGGCTGGACACTTGGGCTTCAGCCCAAACACCACAGAAAATCATTCCATGCTGATGTATTTGACATCAGGAAACCACTGTTCACTGACTCTGAACTTGGCCAGGCCATTCCCAGTGGCTCTTGGAGAAGGAAAGTACCAGGGGAAAGGGGAAGGCCAACAATATTAGTAGCCTCAGGGGGAGACAAGGCAAAAGGTATGATTTTATTATCCAAGAAATGCTGAGAAATAGCCTCCCATATTCAAAGGGAAGAGGAAGGCTACACTTCCCAAAGGTTGCAAGTAAAAACAACAACAACAACAACCCTTAGGTTGGTACTCCCTTCTTTCTTGTGCATAACACTCTTTCCTGCCCAGCCAGAATACTGTATAAATATTAGAATCTTTCTCAAAATAACACTCTAGGGAAGCCCTGCCAGTGGCTGGCATTGATCTCAGATCTACTTGACATTCTTGGTTTATACTACAGAATGTAGCATTTCTTCATTGGAGAAGCAATTGTGCTGGATCCAAGAAGAATAGGAGAATGGCTTGTTTTTTTCTTCTGGAAACTATGCCCAAAGACATGGAAACATGGGTATAATATACTACAAGTTGGGCTATGGTTTTCTGTGGGTAGATCATATGATAAATCAATGGACAGGTCATCTCCTTCCCCTGCCCGTCTTATTCACTAGAATTCCAAGTGTTCAACACAGTTTTGACAAGGTAGTCAATGCTCAGAAAACATTTGCTGAATGAACAAACAAATGAAAAAAGTGGCTAAAGTTAAATCATAGTGGTTCAATCCCATTTTCCAACTGTAGATTTCCACTGAAGAGAATTTTTTCAGTTTTGAATTTTTTCTATACTTTTTAAATTAAAGTATTGACACCTACTACTATTTAATCTATCAATGCTACTAAACTAGTAGCAAACAAATGTTAAGAGAAAAGTGGAATGTGATTTTTTTAAAACATTCTATACACAGTATCCAGCAGAAGTAATACCCAGACTTGAGTTATGGGTTTATTACAAAATCATAACCATACATGCTTATGATTTTGTAATAAGAGATTTGGTATAGATTACCAGCTCAAGTATACTGTATGACATTTTAGGTGTAATGTTCAAATTGCTGTCCATCTTGTGCAAGACATTCACGTGTGTAGTTCGGCCTTACTTCCACCAGATTCTGTCTATTTTTTGAGATGCCAAAGAAAAGCATACAAGAATATATGGGCATATTTTTCCAATATGCCCATATGCAAAATGCATGAAACTCTATGTCACCAATTCACGATGTCCCACAAAGAACATGATTTTCAGGTATTCCGTGATCTGAATGTGTTTTAAAACCACACTACCCTGCCAAACCCTCCATTTTAGAACAATAATTGAACCATAACGTGCTTCAGAATTACCTAGAGGGTTTGCTAAAACCCAGATTGCTGGGTCCCACCCTGTGTTTCTGATTCAGTAAGTTTGCATTTCTCACAAGTTCCAGGTGATACTGTTGGTCCATGGACCACACTTTGAGAACCACTGATTTAGGGAATGAAATTTTGAAATAAAAATACCTTTTATTGTTTTAGTTCCTCCTTCCCAAATACCCTCTGAAAGATGCTAGACATAATAAGGGCCATCGATACCTATATTAACTCACTTAAGCCTTGTAAAACACTGTGAGATGTATACTATTATTATCCCCATTTTGAGATAGAGAGAATTTGAATAAGTGAGAAGTGCCCGCACTGTAACCCAGGTAGTCTGGATTTAGAGTCTTAACTATAGCATTATACTGACTTTTAAGAAAAGGGCTAACTGGAATAGATTTCCCAACCTTGTGGTTTTGATCCAGGGCAAGAAAAATAAGGGAATAGGTTTGAAAGGGCTAATTGATTGTTCAGAAGAGAAGCAAGCAAAGCGCTCTCTAGACAGCCACTCTGGACCCACCCCCTTCACTGTCACCACTTAAGGCAGGATGAGACATTCTTTCCTCTGGGCAGAGCCAATGATTGGAAATGACCTGGATGTTTTTTGAAGGGGACTGATAAAGTACATTGAATGAAGTTGTATCTATTCTGTGGAATAGAACACTGCGGCCAAAAAATAAATAAATAAAGGAAACTTTATGTACCAATATAGACATAGTACCAAGATATATATTATAATAGGTCAATTTTTTAAAAAGGAAAAAAAACAACGCATTTATATTTGCTTAAAATATCCGAGAAGCACACATAATAATAGTCAGCATTTGGGAGGAAGAGGACTGACTGGGACCAGGAACAGACAGGAATGAGAGGAGGACATCTCCCTCATTTATTTATTTATTTTTTTGAAAATTAAATAATTAACTTTGAAAAGTTGGTGATAGATTTCCTGTGACATTCCTTATTTGAGTACCTGGGGAAACCACTTCACTTTGGGCTCCTTTGCCTGGTGTTCCCATCTGGTATACCCTTTCTACTCAGCAGGCTGGAAATCTATCTACTGCTGCCCAACAGGCCAGTGCGTAGGGCTGGGTTAGTATTAGCTTGTGAAACACAGTTAGGAAGGTGTGTGTTTCAAGGACTTTGGAATTGTTTTTGAATTGCATGTAAATGAGTAAATGTATACATTTGGAAGAAATAAAAAGCTTCTTTCTCTCTTAAGAAACACGGGCTACTTTATTAGTAATGGCATCATATTCATATAGCACTTTAGAGGTTATAAAATTCTTTCACATGCATTAGGCCATTTATACCTCACAACAGCTCTAAGAGGTAGCTATTATAGTCCCCATTTAATAGATGAGGAAACTGAGGCTTAAAGAGTTTCAGTAACTTGGCTAAGGTCAGAAAGCTATTAAACAGTAGAGCCATGACTAGTACCCCAGTATTCTGACTCAGGCCTGAGAAGTTTTACCGCTGTCTTTTTATAATTGTAAAAAGAGGAAAATTAGTATGCTTTTTAAAAATAGGAAAAGACTGAGACACCCACAATCCCATGCCTCCAACAAAAAATGATTAAATTTACATAATATCTTCCAGGGTTTGTCCATGTGCCTACAACTATTATCTAGTTACAATCATAATATATGTGCAATTATGTATTCTGTTTTCCCCCAACTTTGTGCTGGTATCCTGAAGCATTTTCCGAGTTGCAACATAATTTTCATAATTAGCAAATTAATCAGTTCACATTTCATCAAGCACTATGCTAACACAATCTGCTACTGTTTAAAATGAATTCATTCATTCATTCATTCACTCATTCCTAAACCCCTACTACGTGCAAGGCCCTGTGCCAAAGGCTAGGGACGTGCCAGTGACAGGCGTGTACGCACACCGCAGACACTGAGGCGCCTTAAGGTGAGGAAGCAGCAGGACAGGGAGTAAGGCAAAGTTTCCTGGAGGAAACGTATGCTGAGACATTTAGATAATCACCAAAATTTTTATTAAAAATTATAACACTGCTCTAAACACCTTTGTGTTTACAGTTTTCCATTTTTAAAAGTTTTTTTACACAGTTGAAGTACATTTTTATGGCTTAAGTATTTGTGTTCCTCCACCTTGATATGAAAATACATGAATGTAAATTTCATCATGACCTTACCAACACTGAGTGTTCTTATTGGAAAACAATGTAAATTTTACAGTTGGAAAAATGGTGCCCCATTGTTGCTTTAATTTGCATTTCTTTGATTAATAGTGATGTTAATATTTTTTCATAGACTTGTTAATTGATTTTATTTTTTTTAGTATGAATTGTCTGTGTTTTGTCCTTTGCCTAATTGTCTATTAAGGTCTTATTATTTTCTTGTCCATGTATGGGAGCTCTTCATATAATTTATTTTAGTTCTATTTCAACATCATTCAAAAGTTGATTTGAATAAGGGTTTATATTGTAAAGATGATATAAAAATGACCACTTGCCATTTTTACTAAAATTGTTTCCCTTAGTCTGTTTACCTTTTTATTTTAAAGTTTGTAGTTTAGATTTTTTTTAAAAAGGAAAGCTGTCTTATATAGCCAAATTTCATCTTTCTCTTCTCAAACTTATGAAGTTATTTATTTTGAGATTTGATTATTATTACATCTTCTTTTGTGCTAATTTTTGTTTTTATTTTTTTCTTTAATTCTTAACAGCATTTGGAACCCATTTGGGTTTTGTATGAGGCCATATAAACATATTTCTCTTTTCCAATTTCCAATGAGATAGTAAAACACCATTTATATAAATATTTTAAATTTCCATATCATATGAGTATATTACATTACTACACATAAGAAACTTTCTATATTGATCCATTAGTGTGTATGTCAAGTTTTGTATTAGAACTAACACTATGTTCTTACTTTGTTTCATACAGTGTTTTACTATTTGATAAAAAGTCTTTTAGCCTTGCTCATCTCTTTCAAAATATTACTTACAGTTTCACCCATTTACTTTTCTGGATGAATTTCATTTTAATTTTGTGGAATACAGTAAAAATCTTATTGGGCTTTTGATTGGGATTGCATTAAATAATATGAAAAATCAGGCATCTTTTATATATCTAATTTTTCCATTTTGAAGCAGAAATATTTCTCCTTCTACCAAGCCAACTAAATTATCTATAAAAAAAATAAGTAATGTACATCACTTATTAAATCTGTAAGTATTTTGTATTATTGGTAGCTATTTGAGAAGAAATTAATTAACACCATGATTGGTTATTACTGGTATACAGGAATATTACTAATTTTTGCATGTTTATCATGCATCAGGAGAGAGAAAAAATAGTCTACGAATATAAATAGCTTTTTAATGAACTTCTTTGGTTTTTCTAAGTATTCAGTCACATAGCCTTTGTAAGTAACTGTATTTCAATCTTTCTGATAGCAGTATCTAATTAAATAATTCTTAAGCTCACACTTCTAGTAAGTGGTGAAAATGGGACTGACAGGAAGTTCTGTTGGAGAGTAGAGCCCGTGTTCCGACTTCCTGTTCAGATTCAGGGATGTTTCCAGAAGTCAGGCCCAAGGCAGGCCTATATTTCAGAGCTCTGCTGTGCACTAACTCACTGAGTTACAGTGGGCAAGTTGCTTTTTTCTTGGGCCTTCATGGGGTCAACTTAGTTGATTTCTAAAAATTTTGACCAACTCTAAAATACCTTGAAATAAAATCACATTGAGAAAATTATCTGGAAGGCATGAATTTGGGGCTGAGTTTTTAGATAAGAGCAATCGAGTGAGAATTGCCGGGGGAAGGAAGCATGTGAGATTGCAAAGGGCAAGAGCAAGGGTTACCACTGAGTGCGAAGAATTGGTGTGTATAGACACTCAGTGCTCCCTCTCTTATACTACATGTCAGGGCCAAACACTCACCATTGTTTTGAGGTTCCTTGACATAAACTTGCCTATTAACATTCTTGACTAGATGGCTTCATTTGCAAAGAATAAGAAGGTCATGGTCATTGTGGTGGTGTTTTGTTTTGTTGTAGTTTATTACAACATTCATTGACCTACTACCGCAGGAGCTGTGAGCCTGCCAGAAACCATGATGGTAAAAAGACAGAGAAGAAAAATAATCTGAACAAACTGATGCAAGAAGAGGAAGAGATTTTTAAAATGTTAATTTATCAACATATAAGAACTAGTCCAAACATTGCACTTGACTATGCAGTCTGGAGTCAGACTGCCTAAATTCTTATTCTGGCTTTGCCACTTATCAGTTATGTGACCTCTCATCCTCAGTTTAAAAAAAAAAGTCGCTCTTTAAAATGGGGGATAATAATATGAATTATGTCATAAGACTGTTGTGAAGAGTGAATAAGTTAATAATGGAAAGAACTTAGAAACTCTCCCTGGCCTGTTGTAAACTGTCAAATTTTATTACTGTAATTTTTCCTAAAAAACGTTACAGATACACAGCAGATTAGCCACCTTTTCAAAATGTTCCTAGTGATTATCCTGCCCCAACCTTCTCAAATTATGCCTTTTTGAAGTAGCTGTTTGGGTGCCTTGTTAATCTAAAATTTAGGTTAAGCATTTTACTGTTAGATTCAAAGAACCGCATGCTGTGGGTTCTTTTATATTTATGATGCTTAATTCCAGTTTATGTTCTAACTTGCACATTACATTCTTTACCTGATTTATTGCTATTTGTAATAATATTATTTATAATGCTCTTCATCCTTAGTGCTCTAAAGTTTTACATACCTCAATTCATTCCAGCTCATAGTAAGTGGGTGGTAAGTACTCATAGGAGAATCTCTCATTTTTCTAGAAAAAACAACAACACTAACGGCTTAATGATGAAGTGACACCCAACAAATTGGCAGTAGGGTTGGTAATATGATGTGGGGGTTGACTTACTACTTGGGCCTCTGTGTTCTCAGGCACTTAGAAAAATAGCTCATTTCTTCAATGAAGGTGAGTGGTGAAGGGTACAGGCTCTGAAATCAGACGGTTTTAGATTCAAATTCGACTACCCTTGCTTTTGCCCTTTGCGATCAGACAGATTTAGATTCAAATCGTGGGGACTCAGGAAAGTTACTTGACTGCTCTCAGCTTCCATGTTTACTTCCATTAATTGGGAATGATAATTTTGTTGTTTTTGTAGGTTTTTTATTTTTTGGATGGTGGAGGGGTTGGGAAATAGTGAATCAACTAACACAAAGAAATGATCAATAATTGCAGTCTTTTTTTTTTTTCTTGGAATTCACCTTTCAAGAGGAGTAAGCCATTTTCTTAAGCTGATATCATTTTAAACTGGCTTCTTGCTTAAATATTTGAGTCTAAAGCTTTTGTAAAGGGAACTATTGGTTAAGAACTTGAGCAGGGTGGCTTCATTTTAAATTCAACTCTTCAGAAGTATGTAGGGTTGCATGATCTGGTCTTGTGCTATAGGTGGAGGAAGAGGGGAAACGAATATATCCATGGCAACTTATTGGAGTGACACTGGTTAGCAAAAATTATATGGGTTCCAGGTGTACAATTCTACAGTGCATCGTCTATGTGCTTCCCTAGAAGTGCTTACCAACCAGAGTCAGTTCTCTTTCCATCACCATATATTTGACTCCCCTTCCCTCCTCTCCCACTCTTGCCCTCAGGTAATCACTAAACTATTTGACTGTGTCTGTGAGTTTTTGTTTCTTTGTTGCTTTCAGTTTTATATCCCACATGTGAGTGAAATCATATGGTTCTTGGTTTTCTCTGTTTGGCTTATTTAGCTTAGCATAATGATCTCAGGGTCCATCCATTTTGTTGCAAGTGGTAATATTTCATCATTTTTTATGGCTGAGTAATATTCCATTGTGTATATGTACCGCAGCTTCTTTACCTAGTCATCCGTCACAGGGCACTTTGGTTGTTTCCATGACTTGGTCACTGTGAACAGCACTGTGATGAACATTGGGGTATATAAGTCTTTGTAGACTAAGGTTTTCAAATTTTGGGGGTAGATACCGAGAAGAGGGATTGCTGAGTCATATGGTAACGCAATTCCCAATTTCCTGTGGAAACTCGACATCATCCTCCATAGCTGTTGTGCCAGTTTGCATTCCCACCAACAGTGTGTGAAGGTTCCTTTCTCTCCACATCCTCTCCAGCACTTGTTATTCCTTGTCTTGTTGATAAGCCATTCTAATGGGTGTGAGGTGGTATCGCATTGTAGTTTTGATTTGGATTCCCCTAATAGCTAATAAAGTTGAGCAGTTTTTCATATGTCTATTGGCTATTTGTACGTGTTCATGGGTAAAGTGTCTATTCAGGTCCTCTGCCCATTATTTAATTGGGTTGTTTGTTTTTTTCTTGCTGAGTCACACTAGTTCTTTATGTATTCTAGATATTAGTCCCTTATCAGATGTGTTGTTTGCAAATATTTTCTCTCATTCAGTTGACTGTCACTGCTTTGTTGATGGTTTCTTTTGCTGTGCAGAACCTTTTGTTTGATATAGTCCCATTCATTTATTTTTGCTTTTACTTCCCTTGCCTTTGAAGTCAGGTTCATGAAGTCCTCCTTGAGCCTAAGGTCCACAAGTTTATTATCAATGTTTTCTTCTATACAGTTTATTGTTTCAGATCTCATGTGGAGATTAATCCATTTCGAATTAATTTTATTATATGGTGAAAGTTCACAACTCATTATGTTGTGTATGTTTTTCCAATTTTCCCAGCACCATCTACTGAAGAGGCTTTCTTTACCCCACTGAGTATGTTTTGCTCATTTATAAAAAATGATTTGTCCATATATTTGTGGATTTATTTCTGGGTTTTCTGGTCTGTGTGTCTGTTTGGTTTTTTTTTTTTTGTTTTTTTGCTTTTTCCATCACAACGAATACTGTGATTGGAGTTTCTCAAACTTGAGCATACTGTAATTACCTGGAGTGCTTGTTAAAACACAGATTCTTGGGCCCCACCCCAGAGTTCCCGATTTAGTATATCTGGAGTGGGGCATGAGAATTTGCATTTCTAACAAATATTTAGGTGCTGCTGCTACTGTGAGGGCCCCCTGCACTGAGAACCACTGTGGGAAAGTATGCTATGTTAAGGCTACCACAAAATCTCAATAGTGAAGACAGCAGGGCTTTACCTCTCACTCACACTACATATCCATTATAAGTCAGATGTTTCCTATAAACTATTATATTTCTGTGTAGTCAGTCTCCCCATGAAGATGATAATCTCCTAAAGGGCATGGGTCACCTCTTCAATTTTATATCCTCCACAGCATCCAATTCAGAGCTCAACACACATTTAAGATGTGTTGAGTTGTATTGAGAGAAGATTAACAGAAGATTTCTTGCCTTTCACTTTCTTGCTACTTTTCAAATTTCTCTTTTCAGATGGCTATCTAAGGTCCTATAGGCTTTCATCTAGGGGTTGATCCATTCTTCTTGTAAATGGAAATTGCAAAAATTAATACATATATAATGTGTGTGTGTGTATTTAGATGTACCTCATATTTTTCAAACAAAATATTTAAGCCGCTAAAGGAAGGTGAGAGCAAATAATCTAGTTATGAGAGCTAATATAGTTGCTGATGGATTGAACATTTCTCCTACTGACCATCCATCATCCACTTACATGATCTATTACATCATAGTCTTGTTTCCTCTGCTTTCCAATTCACTTTGTCTATTTGCTGCCTCCCCCGACCCACCCAATTTCAACTTACAGTTTTCCTCAAATTCCTTTTTCTGGCTTTATAAAGTTAATGCTTTTTATTCTTCTTATACTCCACACACACCCGTAACTTGCCTGAATTCTGAGTGAGATCTATGTTCTCCTCTGGCTTTGACCTGAAATGACCTCTACTAAACCACTCCTTTAGGGCAGAGGATAGTCTGTGTCTTTCCTAGAGATGGAGCTAACGCCTGGGGTCATTGCTTAGCATCAGAAAGGTCACTTGACAGGCAGCAAGGCCTGTGAACCTATAGAACTCCAGTTCCTTCAGGAGAGAAAAAAGCAGAATGCAGCAAATGACAGATCCTTAAAGGAGTAAAGCTTGTGACCAATAGGTTCCATCTTGAGTGCAGTGGCTTCCTAGAAAAAGATCCTGAAGGTGCTTCTCTGACCTATAGGAAAGAGCTCTGTGATCAATTAGTGATGTCTGCTGAAGTGGAGGTGAGGGGCCTAGGGGCAGCATGTGAGCCTAGTGTTGCTATAGTCAATAATCAAAATTGTATCTTAGGCCCAATAATGAAAAAACAAGAGTCCAGTCACAATTGGGTTGTAAGTGAGGGTTTGTCTCAAAAATAAGAAAGAAGCTAGTTTCTACAGCCAGGTTAGAAAAGGACTAGACATACATAGCAACTTAAGCCATCTGAATATTGAATTGGCACTCTACTTAGATCCCAATTTAACTTGGGCCTGGAACTGGGGTGAGGCTGTAGCTTGTAGTCTCCTAGTTCAAGCTCTATGAAGGAAAGGGAATACTTGGGGGAATCAAACAATGTGGTTAATGATAATGTCCACTAGTGGGCACTTCGTGGTTTGCCAACTGGTGACACTTAAGGGAAGTTTGGATGCCAAGGACCTCCCCTACCTAAAGCCTACCTTTAGGGTCCCCAGCTCTACTGTGACCAGAACAAAGTCTTCCCACTCCCCTAATCATGAACACCCCTTAAGCAGAAAAAGAACAGCTTCCAGATAGACAGCAACATAAGCGTTTGTTAATCCAATCGCTTTATGATTTTGATTCTTTTGGTGATTCACTAGCAAAGAGACCTAACCTTTAGTTTTGCTAACTGGCTGGTCTTGGGCCAATCACTTAGTTTTTTAGGGCTTCAGTTTTTTTCATCTTTAAAATAAGGGGCTTAGCTTGATCTTCACTGCCTATTCATACCCATAAAGTTTAATGAGCTTTGACTATGCTTCTGAAAAGTGTCCAATAAATTTCATTCATTCTATATATGTTTACTGAACACCTGTTCTTGACCAGGCTGGGATTTAGGAGTACAAAATCACATATCCCTCACTCTTTCCCAAGAAGCCTACAGTTTAATGAAGAATAAATGATAACCACATTGAGAGGGGCACACTACAGCAGTTAGGAGTACAGATTCTAGAACCAGGCTGCCCAATTCAGGTGCTTCCTATATTTATGACATTGTACAAGTTTCATAAACTTTTTGTGCCTCAGTCTACTCATTTCAAATATTGTTCATCTTATTTGGATGATATGAAAATCAAATGAGTTAATAAATATAAATCATTAAAAAAGTTTCTGGGTGTTATACACAAGTGAGTTTTTATAGGGTGCTATTTTCAGTTCTCATTTAAACCAGAGCCACTCTCTTTAAAGTGTTTATAAAATGGGCATCTATTTCATTTGAAGAAAGGGTTCTACTGATTGTACAAACAAACACAAATGAAGTAGGAAGTCTGACTATCAAGACTTTTGGCATAGAGTAAGGGAATATTTTCTTGATTAAGATCATGTTTAAACCCGAGTAGACTGGATCATCTCTGACTACAGTCTACACTCTACTGAAGAACTACCATTACCTATGGAACTGAAAGACAGAAGTAAATAACCATCATCTTGTTTCAGGATCACCCAGTCGCACAGGACATTGGAAAGCATTATGTCCAGCTCATTCATTTATAAAAAGAAAAGGGGGAAGTGACTCACCCAAGGTCACAAAGCTTGTTGGGGAAAGACCCTTCTCTGGTCACTTGGTTTGGTTCTTCCTAAACTACAGTGATCTCAGGGATGTGCACTGATGGAATACTTAGGGTCTGATATGACTTCCTGACTTGGCTCTTATTAGATTTTTTTATCAGTAAATATTTCTGAATGTATTTCTAAAACATAAGGACTTTAAAAAATATAATCATAATATCATCATTATACCTAAAAGAACAGTTAACAATAATTTCTTAATGCCATGAAATAGTCAGTGTTCAAATTTTAAATTTGCTCAAGTTTGTGTGACCTTTGAAATATCATGCAACCTTTCTGCATCACAAATACATTATCTGTGAATGAAAGATGTTTGTAATATTGTCAGAGTTGTTGTAAATATCAGATATGTAAAGTTCTACTACAATGCAGCACATGTTAAACATTTAATAAACCACTGTTGAGATGCTGACACGTGGCAGATACTTAACAAGTCTTAGCTGTTATTACTAAACAAACAATTACAATACAATATAATGTGTTAGGTCCATACAAAGGAGAGAGAGCCTAAAGTTTAGGGGACAAGCACCTTCTAGAAAAGATGTTACTTAAGGGACAGATGGACAAGAGCAGGAAGTTGAGGAAAGGGTGCCCCAGTTGGAGGCAGAACAGAATTAAAGGATGGGCAAGCCACCTGCTCCCAGATGTCTTTCTACAAAGAGTACAAAAATATCCCTGAGAAACCTTTAGAAAGATGGTGCCATTTAACTGCCATTTCTCCACATTACTTTTCTGGAATTGATGAAATGTAAAGTAGTCTGGCTCCTGTACTGGACATACAATAAAACTCTAGTTTTCAATTTGGGTATATGACAAGAAAAAAATTGTTTCATATACTCCCCACCACTTTTAAGGAGGGTGATCTTAGTAACCTGAAGATTATGATTTGCTAATCACAAACAAGTTCCTCAGTCTCAACGTAAAGTATTAAGTATGCAAGTTTAGATGGACAGACTAGGACAATGGCAAACGGCATTACATAAAAAAGGAGTCTCGGAGGTCTACTGAGGCAGGTGGAAGAAAGCCTGTGTGCTAGAGGAGAAAGAGTGGAGACCTCATACCTTGAGGCTATGACAGCATGGGGAGAAGAAATATCAGACTCCTAGACTTATTTCTGCCTTAGACTTTTCGGGGTGATCCCTTGTCAGAATTCTTAAAGACATAAAATCCATAGGATTAAAAGAAAAGCAAACAATTATAGTAAAATAATTATCAAAATATTTTTTTCAAATCTGTTTTGAGGGAGGTAGAGTTGAAGAGGAGGAGCATGGGTATTTTTTTAGGGCAGTGAAACCATTCTGTGTGATATTTTAATGGTGGATACATGTCATTGTACATTTGTCAAAACCCATAGAATATACACCATCAAGAGTGAACCCTAACATCAGCTATGGACTTTGGGTGGCAATGATGTGTATTATGTTGGTTCATTGTTCATTGATTGTCACAAGTATACCACTTGGGTAGGGTATGTTGATAGTAGGGGAAGCTGGGTGTGGCAGGTGAGGAGGGGACAGAGCCTTATGGGAACTCTATACTTCCTATTCAGTTTTGCTGGGAACCTAACACTGCTCTAAAAAATAGCTTATATGTTAAAAAATAGTACATTTGTGATATAGTAATATATGCACTTCTTTATTAACACTTAACAAGATCTACCTCTAGCACTGAGTCTAATAACTTACCACAATTCAAAATAGTAATAACCATAAACAATATTTTAAGACATAATCAACTACTGTGACATGACATGAAAGTAACTGTGATTTCTATTGGTGAAAAAAAACCACAGGGTTTTTTGTTTTGTTTTTTTTGCTAATGCTACCGTGGTTTGTTGATTACATTTAAAATGAAAGGAAATGCTGAATTTCAATTACAGGTCATTGAAAGTAGAGGTATAAATTATTTTTCTCCCTTCAGATTTCATCCATGGAACCCTTTGGGAAGAGGGTTCTATGGATGCTAATGAAGGACCCCTTATCTAAACCTGAGGATGCAACCAGTCCAATTTCCCATCTCAAAGATTCTGCTGCTCTGTCCCATTATTGTCTTCCCCTAAGGTTTCCCAGCTGATCTGTGTTATTTTTTGCCTTTTGGGGGGCAATTAATACTAGTGTTTTCTACAGCCAGGTGACCCTGCTTATTCCTTAAGTCCCCTGATATTTAGGAAAAGTGGAGCTACCCTTGACATCAGTGAAAACAATGCCCTGAGAAGTTGTGGTGAATGGAGAGAAGGCATGAGTGCCATCTGTAGAATCTTCATGTTGGGTGCTGGAAAGATGTGTCTCTTTCATTGATTATTAATAACAATTTGCAGTGTGTTTATGGTACTTTTGGACTTCAAAAGATTTGCCCAGTATTATTAACTAATGATGTCTCAGTTCTGCAGTTGAGTTGATTACGGTGTGATTGCTTCCTTATAAAAGTCTCTGATGACTGTTGCTCCACTATTCCCAAGATCCTAGTGAGGTGAATAAAAGGGAAATGTGCCCAAAGTCAATTAAACCATTTTTTTCCAAGAGGCTCTCTACTATTCAAATAGAAGGAGTACTCTTTAGGCTAGTTATATAATTGAAAGTATAAATAAACTCATTTCTTCCCCACTGCACCCAGAATTCTTCTCAAGACTATTCCTGGCAGCCATTACTAAATCAAAAAAGTAGGTTCTCAAGATGAAACATATTTATCTGGATTATGCCTTTGATATAATATCTCTGTTAAGTAACATTTTATTGATCTCCATTTTCTCTAGATAAACCTAGGTTTCTTGTTTCACATTCAAGGCCTCTCTTAAACTCATCCCAGCCCATCTTTCTACCACCATGTTCTTCTTCTTTTTTTGCACTTTGACTTTATTTATTTAATTTTTTATTGTTAGGTTTATTGAGGTGAGATTGATTAGCAAAAATTGTATAGGTTCCAGGTATACAATTCTGCAATACATCATCTATGTGTTGTGTTATGTGATCATTACCCAGAGTCAGTTCTCTTTCCACCACCATGTAATTGTCTATCACCATGTTCTTTAGGAAAGTTAACCTCTATATTTTACTTTTTCCTGAACACAGACTAATCTCTCACATGCTATTCATGTTGTTCAGGTCATTCCTTTTGGCCAGAATGCTCGTGTCTTTGTTTCATGTCATTTCTTGAACCCCCAGTCAACCCTTTTTGAAGCCTTCCCAGATAGCATTCATTGCTCCCACCCACATGCTTTCTTTAGGCATGTCCTACCACTCCCTCATCTCACTTTGCCTTGAGCTATAGTTATTTATGTACCTCTGTATTCCCAGGTAGGTTGTGAGCCCCTGAAGAGCAAAGACCACATTTTTCTATTTGACTCCAATGCCTAGTGCAGTGACATGCATGTAGAAGTCATTCGAAAAATGCCTGTATGAAAGAACGGATTGTCCCACATTATTCACCTTTGAATTTTCCTGTGAACTGTGTCTATGATTCACAAAGGCTAAAGGTCACCTCTGTGGCCTGAGCGACTTGTTACTATCTCTTCACAAGCCACCTATCCCTCACTCCCAATTTCGGCTTCCTATCCAGTCATGCCTTTATAGAATCCCTATAAACCAATCATAACAGGTGTAGCAGCCTTCCACAGACCTTGGTGTGCTTTCACATTTCCATGTGTTTATTATCCTGGACTTTCTGTTTGATATGTCCTTCCTCCTTATCTAGCTAGCAAACTCCTAGTCATCCTTCAAAGCCCAGAACAAATATTCTCATCCTACCAAGACAGAATTAATTGCTCCCACATTTGGTTTTCATTAACATTTAAAACAATGGCAGGTGCATAGTAGGTGCTTAATAACTAATTTTTGAAACTGAAATGCTGGCTCCCAGCACTTTGTTCATGATACAATCTCAGCCAGAGAGCAATCTAGTGGTCAGCAACTCAGCTCTCGTATTAATTCTGCTGAAGCAGAGATCCTTTGGTAAGGAAATAGGGTGTCAGTGGGATTGAGGCAGCTGATGCCCCTGAAGTCTTAATTTTTTTGTGTGTAGAGCTCTGATTGTGTGCAAATGTTTAAAACAAGAAAGAAGAAGGGAAGGAGAGAAGGAAGGAAGGAAGAGAAGGAAGGAGAGACTAAAAAAGCCAAATTATTTAAGCCTGTAATATGAGCACAGTTCACATTACTGTTAGAGCTTAATGCCAAAATGTCATAGACCAAGCTCATAATTTAGTTTATGACTGATCTTATAGCAATAAAAAAAATCTAGAAAGAAGCTGCTTGGCACCATTTGCTGAAGACGTTTTTTAATACTGTCAAATGATTCATAATTATAAAGGGGGAGTGCACCATGTTTGCTCTGTAGTGGTTAGGCTGAGGCTCATTAAGCACTTTCTGCATCCAAGAGTCCTGTTTTATGTAAACAAGACCTCTGAGGAAGATATAGATGAGTAATAAAGATGAAAGGAAATGAAGTATATTAACGTGAGCACAAATTAATAACGGCCGTTCCATTTCCACCAGGAAAATCAGTTGCTATAGAATAATTGAATTTTTCAAGGCGAAAGGGGAGCAAAATTTTAGACAAAGCAATAGAAGGCAAAATCAGACAGGACTCCGGGATTGAACTACTTTATGAAGATAGTCTGTACTTTGGGAGTGGTTATCTGTGTGCCCAGCCAGGCCTCTGAGGGGACCTGCAGAGAGAGGGCTTTGACGTAGTCACAAAGGAAACCACCTTCATTTATGTAATGGTGACAGGGGCATGTTAATGTTCGGAGACAGGAGAGGAAGTAAGAGGGAAGTAGTAGAATATGAGTAGTGAGATGGCAGGAAATGAAAAGAGAAATGAAGATGAGATGCACAGAATCATTTCATTCCTCTTGACATGAAATAGTGGGAGCCTATGTGCGGAGATTTCATTGAAATGAATATAGCATTGATGAAACAAGACTGAGCTAACACAGGTGGAGCTGTTTTCATATCAGCAACTGACTGTCTGAATTCCTAGACAAGTATGTCAGCTGAACAGTTCCTGACCGACCAGAGCCTACACAGATCACTGCAAAGTGTAACATGACAAAGATACCTGTGGAGTGCAAGATCTCCACCTGGCTCAAGCTTATTTGTCTAAAGGTGGCAGTAGTTGAACTCCACATCACTGAATCTCAGAAAGTGTTCCCAGCCCAAAGATAGCCTGTTCTCCTAACATTTGGGCCTTCATCCAGCCCCAGTATAGCATGTCTTATTGCCCACTTGTGTCAGAAAGAGTCTTCTGGTCAACACATTTTGGTGAATGGCCCTAACCAAACCCTAGGGTAGAATGCCGCAAACCAGACGCTGAGGGTATAAGCTTTGAAGGAGGCACTGCACCTCAGGTGCTGACTCTGCACTTTCACAACCATAGGAATAAGTACCTCCTTAAATTTTGCACCTCAGAAACCTCACTTGCCTCCCTCTAGTTCCCACTCTGACCTGGAGAGAGATGCTCTATACGTTGGAGACAGGTTGGTAGATTGTATTGGTTTTAAAAGTCTCACAGCCAGCTGTCTCTAGCTTGATTGCTCTTCTGTTACCTGTTTCCTCAGCTAAACTCCTTTTTTTTTCCTGGTTAGTTTAAAGAATCCGAAGACCAGAAACTGTGCATGGTGGCATTTCAAAATGCATGGTGAGGGAACCACCTTGCTTCCTCACGTAGTTCAGAGTTGGCCTAACACAAAGTCTGAGACTTGTCACAGAGCCATGCTGACTCACCCATGACCAAAATGATCCCAGGGACTCAGAGGCTGCTCTACCCCAGGCTGCCTCAGGAAGGTCTCATGCTTGGTTTAATGTTCTGCTGTCATAGCCTGGAAGTTCTTAATAAATTTTTAACAAGGGGTCCCACATTTCTATTTTGCATTGAGTTCCAGTTAGTCTTGGTTTCACTTAACAGACAAGCAAAAAAATTCTGATATATCAACCCCTACCCCACCCCCGCCCCCACCAAACACCCCTGTAAAACCTTTTTGCTGACTATTCCTGGAGTAGATACAATTCCTTAAAATGGTCTCAAAACCCTTCTATAAAACCCTTGACCTCATTTGCCTCTCTGACCCTGTGTTGTAGCCCTTTCCTTCTTGCTATTACATGCTGGCCTTCTTATAGTCTCAACTGTACCCTCTCCCATCTATCTCAGAGCCTTTGCAACGACTGTTTCCTCTGCCTGGAATAATCTTTTCAAAGCCCCAACCCCTCAAATCCAGCCCCTACTGCTTGTCCTTCAGGTCTAAGCACAGACCTTCATTCCCCTGAGCCAACAGGCTAGATTGAACCCACGCAGTATGTACATTCTCACAGTTCTCCTTTAGCGTGCACCATGATTTGTAATAGAGTCTTTGTACAATCATCTGATTAATGTCTCTGTTTCTATGAGATTCTATATGACTCCATGTTAGGCAGGGATCATGTTTGTTTTGTTCACTTTTGCAGGTTTAAGGCCTAGGACAGTGCCAGGCACTTAGCAGGCACTCAATATGTAGCTATGACATGGAACAGTAAAGAGACCCAGGGCTATCCTGTCTGAGGATGTGTGTAAGAAGGTGGGGGGAAGTGGAGGTGGGTGGTAACTCCTGGAAGGAACTGGTACAAAGCTGGGTGCCTTTTGGCTATGCCTTCCAGACTCACATACCCAATGCCCCCAACCTGAAGCTAGCTCAGTTCCAAGGTAGCCTTTGTTAAAAGGAGATGGTGAAGGAGCAGTTTAATTCCATTGAATTCAATCCCTCACTGATCAACCTTGAGATCTCAATAGTCACAGAAAAATATACTGTGGTAGACATTTCTAATGAGCTCAAGTGTTTTCAGTTTGCAGTGTGGTCTGTGTGTATTTTAATAGTTAGGATTTTCATCTCATCTCTTCTTCCCTTATTTATTGGTACACTTCCCTTTCGTGGTTTTATTCCCTTTGATAGACTTGTAAAAGCGTTATTTCTTTCTAACTCTCTGGTGTAGCTCATTTGTTTCCTTGTTTCCTTTATCTTTTCTTTTGCAAGCCACCAAAAGTCATGTGCTCTTCCTTGATTTTTTTCCTCTATGGTCTCACATTCTTGTATTGTAAATTTTTTACTTATGATATTTAAAATAGTCCCACAAGGTCAAAGTGACTACTACTTATTTATTTATTGGGAAATAGAAAGTCAAGACACTCTCTTGGCTGTAGGACACCCAGCTGTCTTTCACCCCCCCAACCCCCAATCCTACTCCCACCCCCAACATATTATTCACTCAGGTCCTCAGTGCTCATTGTTTTGCTTCCAAAAACTCGTGTGACTTCCTACTCCTTCTCTCTGTGACAGAAACTCAAGACAAATTTCTGCTTTACTTTCATTAATCTTCTTACAAGAGAAAAAAAGGCAGAGAAGTGGTACTTTTCTAAGCAGCTATTCAGTTGTCTAAAGATAGAGTTCTATAACTGAAATGTAGAGGCTTTTCTCAGGATCCATTTTTCACAGACTTGTCATCCATCAGCTGTTGGTATCATTTAAAGGGACAGTTCTCCTTGATTATCCCCACTGAGCCCCTGCTACCTTGGAATAGCCAGGAATATAGGGGATGACATAAAAATGATTATTAATCCACCTTAATCCAAATCTTAGCTAGATGATAAGTAGCTGGTGGTTTAGAAAAAACAGAAAATTTAGTGGAAACACCTAAAGTCAGATGACTTTGCATCTGTATAAAGGGTCGAATTGGGCATAGATTGTTCTTACTTGGAGTCCAGAACACTTAGCCATTCATCACAGTGATGCAAATGCTTCCCTTTGCTTTCCTGACCTTTTACAAAATAAGCTTCAAACCTTTCTAAGTTTTGATGCAGCAATAAGTACTTTTCCCATTTCTCCCTTAACTCTGCCTCACCAACATATCTTTTTTACTTGGCTTGCTTCTAGTTTCCTTAACACATTTTGCAACGTGTTACTGTCTACATCCCATTTATAAGTCTTTCAATTGACTTTACCAGTCATTAGCTATGTGATCTTGGGCAAGTTACTTAACTTTTCTGAGCCTTGGTTTCCTCTATTGCTAAGTGCCGACAACAATAATAATATCTACTTCCTAGTTGTATTTGTTAATTCATCCATTCATCCATTTATTCAACAAATATTTTTTGAGCCAGGTGCGACTCCAGGTACCCTAGTGATACTGCGGTGAACAACACAAGTCTCAGCCTTCATGGAGTTAACATATAGAAGGCTACAGAAACACATGCAAACCAACAGGCAATGTATTTAGATGCATTAAGTTATTTGCAGAAGAACAAAGCGGAGTAGGAGAAAAGGATAATGATGAGGGAGTGGCAGGTTGGTTCCGCAGGAAGCAGATTCTGAGACCGAGACTATTGTGACAGGAGCTCCTTAGGGAATGCTATCACAGTGAACACCTGTGGGAGCAGAAAGGCATGGAAGGTAAAGGGTCTGAGCTGACCCCATGGAAACCTCTAACACTGAGAGGAACTTTCAGAATTGACGCTCGTTGGGGCAAGGGTATTGGTCATTGATACCTTGCTTTCATTGGTGATTCTCTTCAGCTGAGGGCAGTTTCTAGAGAGAACTGAGAACTTAGATTGTTAATTGCTGTTACTTCCAGCATCTGAAGAAGGTGTGGGCGATGCATCACCCTGTCCACTAGGTGGGAAGGGATGTGCTATTTTACATATGGCGATGAGGGAAGCTTTCTCTGATGCACTGACACTTGAGTAGAGGCCTGAAGAAAGTAAAGACTGAGTCTTGGGAAAGAGCATACCAGACACAGGGACCAGGAAGTGTTAAGGCTCTGAGGATGTAATGCACTCAATGTGATCAGGGTACACAAGATCAGTGTGGCTGAAGAGGACTGGCTAAGTGCTAGGAAATGAAGTCATTGGAGCCTCAGGAGAGATCCCACAGGACTTCATAGGCCATGCTAAGGATTGCTGTGGGAATTCTTTTACTTGATTCATACAAACTGCTTAGGAACATGCCTGGCATAGAATCAGTACTAAGTGAAATTGCTGTCATTATCATCACCACCACCATTATCATCGTCATCATCATCATCATCATCATCTTCGTCGTCGTCATCTCTCTCTGTGACTTGTCCTGTTTAGCTTTAAATGCCTTGCACCTAACATAAGCCCTGGTACATAGCATATTGAACTAAACATATACATTCTTAGTTATTTCATTATTGTGTGTGTAGTTCTTGGTTTTGTTTTAGTCTGCAGCAAACTCTGAAACCTCTATTTGCACTGTTAATCAGTTCTTGGAGAATAAAGAACCATGTCTATTTAACTGATCTTTTCCTGCACTCAGCCCCGCCTGGTTGTACCCAGAGGTTGGTGATGTCATTCCCATGCCCCTGCCCCTATTTTTGTACAGGACCACCACTCCACATACTATATAGTGAGAATAATGACATTTTGTGTGCCCCCAGAAGAATTATTCTGTGATACTCTCGTAGTCTGACTCCCAGGACCTAACATAGACCCTCTTTATGTTATTTTCCATTAAAAATTTAGTCGGTCATTTTCTTTTTTTTTGTAATTTTTTTTTCTTTTCTTTTATTTATTTATTTTATTTTTTAATTCATTTTTATTGTTAGACTTATTGGGGTGACATCTGTTAGCAAGGATTACATAGGTTTCAGGCATACAATTCTACAGTGCATTGTCAACTTGATGTATAATAAGTTCACCACCTAATGTGACTTCTCTTTCCATCACCTTATATTTAGCTTCCCCCCCTCCTCTCCCACCCCCTCCCCTTT